>JAYMGU010000047.1:499002-518449 GCA_036178185.1 Liparis tanakae
ATCACTTTACTGGCTCAAAGCAGCAACATCTTGTGTTTATGCTCTTAAACTGATTTTCAGCCCGCAGAGAGATCAAAAGTGGATTTTACTAAACAAAACCTGTTTTCAACCAAAGAAAGTGTCTTAGGACACACTTCTTACAAGTTTGATGACATTTTCATGAATACCTGATGCTTTCATCACTTTACTGCCTCAAAGCAGCAACATCTTGTTTTTATGTTCTTAAACTGATTTTCAGCCTGCAGAGAGATCAAAAGTGGATTTTACTAAACAAAACCTGTTTTCTGGGTTTTTTAACCAAAGAAAGTGTCTTAGGACACACTTCTAAGAAGTTTGATGACATTTTCATGAATACCTGATGCTTTCATCACTTTACAGCCTCAAAGCAGCAACATCTTGTGTTTATGAACTTAAACTGATTTTCAGCCACAGAGAATCAAAAGTGGATTTTACTAAACAAAACCTTTTTTGTGGGTTTTTAACCAAAGAAAGTGTCTTAGGACACACTTCTTAGAAGTTTGATGACATTTTCATGAATACCTGATGCTTTCATCACTTTACTGCCTCAAAGCAGCAACATCTTGTTTTATGCTCTTAAACTGATTTTCAGCCGCAGAGAGATCAAAAAGTGGATTTTACTAAACAAAACCTGTTTTCTGGGTTTTTAACCAAAAGTGTCTTAGGACACACTTCTCAGAAGTTTGATGACATTTTCATGAATACCTGATGCTTTCATCACTTTACTGCCTCAAAGCAGCAACATCTTGTTTTTATGCTCTTAAACTGATTTCCAGCCTAGAGACCTAAAAGTGGATTTTACTAAACAAAACCTGTTTTTCAACCAAGAAAGTGTCTTAGGACACACTTCTTACAAGTTTGATGACATTTTCATGAATACCTGATGCTTTCATCACTTTACTGCCTTAAAGCAGCAACATCTTGTTTTATGCTCTTAAACTGATTTTCAGCCCAGAGAGATCAAAAGTGGATTTTACTAAACAAAACCTGTTTTCTGGGTTTTTTTAACCAAAGAAAGTGTCTTAGGACACACTTCTTACAAGTTTGATGACATTTTCATGAATACCTGATGCTTTCATCACTTTACTGCCTCAAAGCAGCAACATCTTGTTTTTATGCTCTTAAACTGATTTCCAGCCCACAGAGAGACAAAAGTGGATTTTACTAAACAAAACCTGTTTTTCAACCAAAGAAAGTGTCTTAGGACACACTTCTTACAAAGTTTGATGACATTTTCATGAATACCTGATGCTTTCATCACTTTACTGCCTCAAAGCAGCAACATCTTGTTTTATGCTCTTAAACTGATTTCCAGCCCACAGAGAGACAAAAGTGGATTTTACTAAACAAAACCTGTTTTTCAACCAAAGAAAGTGTCTTAGGACACACTTCTTACAAGTTTGATGACATTTTCATGAATACCTGATGCTTTCATCACTTTACTGGCTCAAAGCAGCAACATCTTGTGTTTATGCTCTTAAACTGATTTTCAGCCACAGAGAGATCAAGTGGATTTTACTAAACAAAACCTGTTTTCAACAACAGAAAGTGTCTTAGGACACACTTCTTACAAGTTTGATGACATTTTCATGAATACCTGATGCTTTCATCACTTTACTGCCTCAAAGCAGCAACATCTTGTTTTCATGCTCTTAAACTGATTTTCAGCCTGCAGAGATCAAAAGTGGATTTTACTAAACAAAACCTGTTTTCTGGGTTTTTAACCAAAAGAAGTCTTAGGACACACTTCTAAGAAGTTTGATGACATTTTCATGAATACCTGATGCTTTCATCACTTTACAGCCTCAAAGCAGCAACATCTTGTGTTTATGAACTTAAACTGATTTTCAGCCCATAGAGAGATCAAAAGTGGATTTTACTAAACGAAACCTTTTTCTGGGTTTTTAACCAAAGAAAGTGTCTTAGGACACACTTCTACACTTCTAAGAAGTTTGATGACATTTTCATGAATACCTGATGCTTTCATCACTTTACTGGCTCAAAGCAGCAACATCTTGTTTTTATGCTCTTAAACTGATTTTCAGCCATAGAGAGATCAAAAGTGGATTTTACTAAACAAAACCTGTTTTCTGGGTTTTTTAACCAGAGAAAGTGTCTTAGGACACACTTCTTACAAGTTTGATGACATTTTCATGAATACCTGATGCTTTCATCACTTTACTGCCTCAAAGCAGCAACATCTTGTTTTATGTTCTTAAACTGATTTTCAGCCTGCAGAGATCAAAAGTGGATTTTACTAAACAAAACCTGTTTTCTGGGTTTTTAACCAAAAAAGTGTCTTAGGACACACTTCTCCAAGTTTGATGACATTTTCATGAATACCTGATGCTTTCATCACTTTACTGCCTCAAAAGCAGCAACATCTTGTTTATATGCTCTTAAACTGATTTTCAGCCATAGAGAGATCAAAAGTGGATTTTACTAAACAAAACCTGTTTTCTGGGTTTTTAACCAAAGAAAGTGTCTTAGGACACACTTCTCCAGAAGTTTGATGACATTTTCATGAATACCTGATGCTTTCATCACTTTACTGCCTCAAAAGCAGCAACATCTTGTTTTATGCTCTTAAACTGATTTCAGCCCACAGAGAGACCTAAAGAGGATTTTACTAAACAAAACCTGTTTTCTGGGTTTTTAACCAAAAGAAAGTGTCTTAGGACACACTTCTTACAAGTTTGATGACATTTTCATGAATACCTGATGCTTTCATCACTTTACTGCCTCAAAGCAGCAACATCTTGTTTTTATGCTCTTAAACTGATTTTCAGCCCGCAGAAAGATCAAAAGTGGATTTTACTAAACAAAACCTGTTTTCTGGGTTTTTACCAAAAGTGTCTTAGGACACACTTCTCAGAAGTTTGATGACATTTTCATGAATACCTGATGCTTTCATCACTTTACTGGCTCAAAGCAGCAACATCTTGTGTTTATGCTCTTAAACTGATTTTCAGCCCACAGAGAGACCTAAAGTGGATTTTACTAAACAAAACCTGTTTTCTGGGTTTTTTAACCAAAGAAAGTGTCTTAGGACACACTTCTAAGAAGTTTGATGACATTTTCATGAATACCTGATGCTTTCATCACTTTACAGCCTCAAAGCAGCAACATCTTGTGTTTATGAACTTAAACTGATTTTCAGCCCGCAGAGAGATCAAAAGTGGATTTTACTAAACAAAACCTTTTTTCTGGGTTTTTTAACCAAAGAAAGTGTCTTAGGATACACTTCTAAGAAGTTTGATGACATTTTCATGAATACCTGATGCTTTCATCACTTTACTGGCTCAAAGCAGCAACATCTTGTTTTATGCTCTTAAACTGATTTTCAGCCCACAGAGAGATCAAAAGTGGATTTTACTAAACAAAACCTGTTTTCTGGGTTTTTTAACCAGAGAAAGTGTCTTAGGACACACTTCTTACAAGTTTGATGACATTTTCATGAATACCTGATGCTTTAATCACTTTACTGCCTCAAAGCAGCAACATCTTGTTTTTATGTTCTTAAACTGATTTTCAGCCTGCAGAGAGATCAAAAGTGGATTTTACTAAACAAAACCTGTTTTCTGGGTTTTAACCAAAGAAAGTGTCTTAGGACACACTTCTTACATGTTTGATGACATTTTCATGAATACCTGATGCTTTCATCACTTTACTGCCGAAAAGCAGCAACATCTTGTTTATATGCTCTTAAACTCATTTTCAGCCCGCAGAGAGATCAAAAGT
Source organism: Liparis tanakae (assembly GCA_036178185.1). Taxonomy (NCBI): domain Eukaryota; kingdom Metazoa; phylum Chordata; class Actinopteri; order Perciformes; family Liparidae; genus Liparis; species Liparis tanakae. The sequence goes on from JAYMGU010000047.1 coordinate 502,762, forward strand.
GGATTTTACTAAACAAAACCTGTTTTCTGGGTTTTTTAACCAAAGAAAGTGTCTTAGGACACACTTCTCAGAAGTTTGATGACATTTTCATGAATACCTGATGCTTTCATCACTTTACTGCCTCAAAGCAGCAACATCTTGTTTTTATGCTCTTAAACTTATTTCCAGCCCACAGAGAGACCTAAAGTGGATTTTACTAAACAAAACCTGTTTTCAACCAAAGAAAGTGTCTTAGGACACACTTCTTACAAGTTTGATGACATTTTCATGAATACCTGATGCTTTCATCACTTTACTGCCTCAAAGCAGCAACATCTTGTTTACACGCTCTTAAACTGATTTTCAGCCGCAGAGAGAGATCAAAAGTGGATTTTACTAAACAAAACCTGTTTTCTGGGTTTTTAACCAAGAAAGTGTCTTAGGACACACTTCTCAGAAGTTTGATGACATTTTCATGAATACCTGATGCTTTCATCACTTTACTGCCAAGCAGCAACATCTTGTTTTATGCTCTTAAACTCATTTTCAGCCGCAGAGAGATCAAAAGTGGATTTTACTAAACAAAACCTGTTTTCTGGGTTTTTTAACCAAAAAGTGTCTTAGGACACACTTCTCCAAGTTTGATGACATTTTCATGAATACCTGATGCTTTCATCACTTTACTGCCTTAAAGCAGCAACATCTTGTTTATATGCTCTTAAACTGATTTTCAGCCCGCAGAGAGATCAAAACTGGATTTTACTAAACAAAACCTGTTTTCGGGGTTTTTAACCAAAAGTGTCTTAGGACACACTTCTCAGAAGTTTGATGACATTTTCATGAATACCTGATGCTTTCATCACTTTACTGCCTCAAAGCAGCAACATCTTGTTTTTATGCTCTTAAACTTATTTCCAGCCCACAGAGAGACCTAAAGTGGATTTTACTAAACAAAACCTGTTTTCAACCAAAGAAAGTGTCTTAGGACACACTTCTTACAAGTTTGATGACATTTTCATGAATACCTGATGCTTTCATCACTTTACTGCCTCAAAGCAGCAACATCTTGTTTTATGCTCTTAAACTGATTTTCAGCCGCAGAGAGATCAAAAGTGGATTTTACTAAACAAAACCTGTTTTCTGGGTTTTTTAACCAAAGAAAGTGTCTTAGGACACACTTCTCAGAAGTTTGATGACATTTTCATGAATACCTGATGCTTTCATCACTTTACTGGCTCAAAGCAGCAACATCTTGTGTTTATGCTCTTAAACTGATTTTCAGCCCACAGAGAGACCTAAAGTGGATTTTACTAAACAAAACCTTTTTTCTGGGTTTTTTAACCAAAGAAAGTGTCTTAGGACACACTTCTAAGAAGTTTGATGACATTTTCATGAATACCTGATGCTTTCATCACTTTACAGCCTCAAAGCAGCAACATCTTGTGTTTATGAACTTAAACTGATTTTCAGCCATAGAGAGATCAAAAGTGGATTTTACTAAACAAAACCTTTTTTCTGGGTTTTTTAACCAAAGAAAGTGTCTTAGGATACACTTCTAAGAAGTTTGATGACATTTTCATGAATACCTGATGCTTTCATCACTTTACTGGCTCAAAGCAGCAACATCTTGTTTTTATGCTCTTAAACTGATTTTCAGCCAAGAGATCAAAAGTGGATTTTACTAAACAAAACCTGTTTTCTGGGTTTTTTAACCAGAGAAAGTGTCTTAGGACACACTTCTTACAAGTTTGATGACATTTTCATGAATACCTGATGCTTTAATCACTTTACTGCCTCAAAGCAGCAACATCTTGTTTTTATGTTCTTAAACTGATTTTCAGCCTGCAGAGAGATCAAAAGTGGATTTTACTAAACAAAACCTGTTTTCTGGGTTTTTTAACCAAGAAAGTGTCTTAGGACACACTTCTCCAAGTTTGATGACATTTTCATGAATACCTGATGCTTTCATCACTTTACTGCCTCAAAGCAGCAACATCTTGTTTTTATGCTCTTAAACTCATTTTCAGCCCGCAGAGAGATCAAAAGTGGATTTTACTAAACAAAACCTGTTTTCTGGGTTTTTTAACCAAAGAAAGTGTCTTAGGACACACTTCTCAAGTTTGATGACATTTTCATGAATACCTGATGCTTTCATCACTTTACTGCCTTAAAGCAGCAACATCTTGTTTATATGCTCTTAAACTGATTTTCAGCCCGCAGAGAGATCAAAACTGGATTTTACTAAACAAAACCTGTTTTCTGGGTTTTTTAACCAAAGAAAGTGTCTTAGGACACACTTCTCAGAAGTTTGATGACATTTTCATGAATACCTGATGCTTTCATCACTTTACTGCCTCAAAGCAGCAACATCTTGTTTTTATGCTCTTAAACTTATTTCCAGCCCACAGAGAGACCTAAAGTGGATTTTACTAAACAAAACCTGTTTTCAACCAAAGAAAGTGTCTTAGGACACACTTCTTACAAGTTTGATGCCATTTTCATGAATACCTGATGCTTTCATCACTTTACTGCCTCAAAGCAGCAACATCTTGTTTTTATGCTCTTAAACTGATTTTCAGCCCATAGAGAGATCAAAAGTGGATTTTACTAAACAAAACCTGTTTTCTGGGTTTTTTAACCAAAGGAAGTGTCTTAGGACACACTTCTTACAAGTTTGATGACATTTTCATGAATACCTGATGCTTTCATCACTTTACTGCCTCAAAGCAGCAACATCTTGTTTTATGCTCTTAAACTGATTTCCAGCCCACAGAGAGACAAAAAGTGGATTTTACTAAACAAAACCTGTTTTCAACCAAAGAAAGTGTCTTAGGACACACTTCTTACAAGTTTGATGACATTTTCATGAATACCTGATGCTTTCATCACTTTACTGCCTCAAAGCAGCAACATCTTGTTTTTATGCTCTTAAACTGATTTCCAGCCCACAGAGAGACAAAAAGTGGATTTTTACTAAACAAAACCTGTTTTTCAACCAAGAAAGTGTCTTAGGACACACTTCTTACAAGTTTGATGACATTTTCATGAATACCTGATGCTTTCATCACTTTACTGGCTCAAAGCAGCAACATCTTGTGTTTATGCTCTTAAACTGATTTTCAGCCCGCAGAGAGATCAAGAGTGGATTTTACTAAACAAAACCTGTTTTCAACCAAAGAAAGTGTCTTAGGACACACTTCTTACAAGTTTGATGACATTTTCATGAATACCTGATGCTTTCATCACTTTACTGCCTCAAAGCAGCAACATCTTGTTTTTATGTTCTTAAACTGATTTTCAGCCTGCAGAGAGATCAAAAGTGGATTTTACTAAACAAAACCTGTTTTCTGGGTTTTTTAACCAAAGAAAGTGTCTTAGGACACACTTCTAAGAAGTTTGATGACATTTTCATGAATACCTGATGCTTTCATCACTTTACAGCCTCAAAGCAGCAACATCTTGTGTTTATGAACTTAAACTGATTTTCAGCCCGCAGAGAGATCAAAAGTGGATTTTACTAAACAAAACCTTTTTTCTGGGTTTTTTAACCAAAGAAAGTGTATAAGAATACACTTCTAAGAAGTTTGATGACATTTTCATGAATACCTGATGCTTTCATCACTTTACTGGCTCAAAGCAGCAACATCTTGTTTTTATGCTCTTAAACTGATTTTCAGCCCGCAGAGAGATCAAAAGTGGATTTTACTAAACAAAACCTGTTTTCTGGGTTTTTTAACCAGAGAAAGTGTCTTAGGACACACTTCTTACAAGTTTGATGACATTTTCATGAATACCTGATGCTTTAATCACTTTACTGCCTCAAAGCAGCAACATCTTGTTTTTATGTTCTTAAACTGATTTTCAGCCTGCAGAGAGATCAAAAGTGGATTTTACTAAACAAAACCTGTTTTCTGGGTTTTTTAACCAAAGAAAGTGTCTTAGGACACACTTCTCAGAAGTTTGATGACATTTTCATGAATACCTGATGCTTTCATCACTTTACTGCCTCAAAGCAGCAACATCTTGTTTTTATGCTCTTAAACTCATTTTCAGCCCACAGAGAGTCAAAAGGGGTATGTTAGTAAACAAAACCTGTGTTCTGGGTTATTAACCAAAAGTGTCTTAGGACACACTTCTGAGAAGGTTGTTGACATTTTCATGAGTACCTGATGCTTTCATCACTTTACTGTCTCAAAGCAGCAACATCTTGTTTATATGCTCTTAAACTGATTTTCAGCCGCAGAGATCAAAAGTGGATTTTACTAAACAAAACCTGTTTTTCTGGTTTTTAACCAAAAGTGTCTTAGGACACACTTCTCAGAAGTTTGATGACATTTTCATGAATACCTGATGCTTTCATCACTTTACTGCCTCAAAGCAGCAACATCTTGTTTTTATGCTCTTAAACTTATTTCCAGCCCACAGAGAGACCTAAAGTGGATTTTACTAAACAAAACCTGTTTTCAACCAAAGAAAGTGTCTTAGGACACACTTCTTACAAGTTTGATGACATTTTCATGAATACCTGATGCTTTCATCACTTTACTGCCTCAAAGCAGCAACATCTTGTTTTTATGCTCTTAAACTGATTTTCAGCCCTAGAGAGATCAAAAGTGGATTTTACTAAACAAAACCTGTTTTCTGGGTTTTTAACCAAAAGTGTCTTAGGACACACTTCTCAGAAGTTTGATGACATTTTCATGAATACCTGATGCTTTCATCACTTTACTGGCTCAAAGCAGCAACATCTTGTGTTTATGCTCTTAAACTGATTTTCAGCCCACAGAGAGACCTAAAGTGGATTTTACTAAACAAAACCTGTTTTCAACAAAAGTGTCTTAGGACACACTTCTTCAAGTTTGATGACATTTTCATGAATACCTGATGCTTTCATCACTTTACTGCCTCAAAGCAGCAACATCTTGTTTTATGCTCTTAAACTGATTTTCAGCCATAGAGATCAAAAGTGGATTTTACTAAACAAAACCTGTTTTCTGGGTTTTTTAACCAATGAACGTGTCTTAGGATACACTTCTAACAAGTTTGATGACATTTTCATGAATACCTGATGCTTTCATCACTTTACTGGCTCAAAGCAGCAACATCTTGTGTTTATGCTCTTAAACTGATTTTCAGCCCGCAGAGAGATCAAAAGTGGATTTTACTAAACAAAACCTGTTTTCTGGGTTTTTTAACCAAAGAAAGTGTCTTAGGACACACTTCTTACAAGTTTGATGACATTTTCATGAATACCTGATGCTTTCATCACTTTACTGCCTCAAAGCAGCAACATCTTGTTTTTATGCTCTTAAACTCATTTTCAGCACGCAGAGAGATCAAACGTGGATTTTACTAAACAAAACCTGTTTTCTGGGTTTTTTAACCAAAGAAAGTGTCTTAGGACACACTTCTCAGAAGTTTGATGACATTTTCATGAATACCTGATGCTTTCATCACTTTACTGGCTCAAAGCAGCAACATCTTGTGTTTATGCTCTTAAACTGATTTTCAGCCAAGATCAAAAGTGGATTTTACTAAACAAAACCTGTTTTCTGGGTTTTTTAACCAAAGAAAGTGTCTTAGGACACACTTCTTACAAGTTTGATGACATTTTCATGAATACCTGATGCTTTCATCACTTTACTGCCTCAAAGCAGCAACATCTTGTTTTTATGCTCTTAAACTGATTTCCAGCCCACAGAGAGACAAAAAGTGGATTTTACTAAACAAAACCTGTTTTCAACCAAAGAAAGTGTCTTAGGACACACTTCTCAGAAGTTTGATGACATTTTCATGAATACCTGATGCTTTCATCACTTTACTGGCTCAAAGCAGCAACATCTTGTGTTTATGCTCTTAAACTGATTTTCAGCCAGAGAGATCAAAAGTGGATTTTACTAAACAAAACCTGTTTTCAACCAAAGAAAGTGTCTTAGGACACACTTCTTACAAGTTTGATGACATTTTCATGAATACCTGATGCTTTCATCACTTTACTGCCTCAAAGCAGCAACATCTTGTTTTTATGCTCTTAAACTGATTTCCAGCCCACAGAGAGACAAAAAGTGGATTTTACTAAACAAAACCTGTTTTCAACCAAAGAAAGTGTCTTAGGACACACTTCTTACAAGTTTGATGACATTTTCATGAATACCTGATGCTTTCATCACTTTACTGGCTCAAAGCAGCAACATCTTGTGTTTATGCTCTTAAACTGATTTTCAGCCATGAAAGATCAAAAGTGGATTTTACTAAACAAAACCTGTTTTCTGGGTTTTTTAACCAAAGAAAGTGTCTTAGGACACACTTCTAAGAAGTTTGATGACATTTTCATGAATACCTGATGCTTTCATCACTTTACAGCCTCAAAGCAGCAACATCTTGTGTTTATGAACTTAAACTGATTTTCAGCCCACAGAGATCAAAAGTGGATTTTACTAAACAAAACCTTTTTTCTGGGTTTTTTAACCAAAGAAAGTGTCTTAGGATACACTTCTAAGAAGTTTGATGACATGTTCATGAATACCTGATGCTTTCATCACTTTACTGGCTCAAAGCAGCAACATCTTGTTTTTATGCTCTTAAACTGATTTTCAGCCCGCAGAGAGATCAAAAGTGGATTTTACTAAACAAAACCTGTTTTCTGGGTTTTTTAACCAGAGAAAGTGTCTTAGGACACACTTCTTACAAGTTTGATGACATTTTCATGAATACCTGATGCTTTAATCACTTTACTGCCTCAAAGCAGCAACATCTTGTTTTTATGTTCTTAAACTGATTTCCAGCCCACAGAGAGACAAAAAGTGGATTTTACTAAACAAAACCTGTTTTCAACCAAAGAAAGTGTCTTAGGACACACTTCTTACAAGTTTGATGACATTTTCATGAATACCTGATGCTTTCATCACTTTACTGCCTCAAAGCAGCAACATCTTGTGTTTATGAACTTAAACTGATTTTCAGCCCGCAGAGAGATCAAAAGTGGATTTTACTAAACAAAACCTGTTTTCTGGTTTTTAACCAAAGAAAGTGTCTTAGGACACACTTCTTACAAGTTTGATGACATTTTCATGAATACCTGATGCTTTCATCACTTTACTGCCTCAAAGCAGCAACATCTTGTTTTTATGCTCTTAAACTTATTTCCAGCCCGCAGAGAGACAAAAGGTGGATTTTACTAAACAAAACCTGTTTTTTCAACCAAAAGAAAGTGTCTTAGGACACACTTCTTACAAGTTTGATGACATTTTCATGAATACCTGATGCTTTCATCACTTTACTGCCTCAAAGCAGCAACATCTTGTTTTTATGCTCTTAAACTGATTTCCAGCCCACAGAGAGACAAAAAGTGGATTTTACTAAACAAAACCTGTTTTCAACCAAAGAAAGTGTCTTAGGACACACTTCTTACAAGTTTGATGACATTTTCATGAATACCTGATGCTTTCATCACTTTACTGGCTCAAAGCAGCAACATCTTGTGTTTATGCTCTTAAACTGATTTTCAGCCCGCAGAAAGATCAAAAGTGGATTTTACTAAACAAAACCTGTTTTCTGGGTTTTTTAACCAATGAAAGTGTCTTAGGACACACTTCTAACAAGTTTGATGACATTTTCATGAATACCTGATGCTTTCATCACTTTACAGCCTCAAAGCAGCAACATCTTGTTTTTATGCTCTTAAACTGATTTTCAGCCCGCAGAGAGATCAAAAGTGGATTTTACTAAACAAAACCTGTTTTCTGGGTTTTTTAACCAGAGAAAGTGTCTTAGGACACACTTCTTACAAGTTTAATGACATTTTCATGAATACCTGATGCTTTAATCACTTTACTGCCTCAAAGCAGCAACATCTTGTTTTTATGTTCTTAAACTGATTTTCAGCCTGCAGAGAGATCAAAAGTGGATTTTACTAAACAAAACCTGTTTTCTGGGTTTTTTAACCAAAGAAAGTGTCTTAGGACACACTTCTCAGAAGTTTGATGACATTTTCATGAATACCTGATGCTTTCATCACTTTACTGCCGAAAAGCAGCAACATCTTGTTTTATGCTCTTAAACTCATTTTCAGCCCATAGAGAGATCAAAAGTGGAATTTACTAAACAAAACTTGGTTTCTGGGTTTTCTAACCAAAGAAAGTGTCTTAGGACACACTTCTCAGAAGTTTGATGACATTTTCATGAATACCTGATGCTTTCATCACTTTACTGGCTCAAAAGCAGCAACATCTTGTGTTTCTGCTCTTAGACTGGTTTACAGACCGCATAGAGATCAAAAGTGGATTTTACTAAACAAAACCTGTTTTTCTGGGTTTTTAACCAAAGAAAGTGTCTTAGGACACACTTCTTACAAGTTTGATGACATTTTCATGAATACCTGATGCTTTCATCACTTTACTGCCTCAAAGCAGCAACATCTTGTTTTATGCTCTTAAACTGATTTTTCCAGCCCACAGAGAGACAAAAAGTGGATTTTACTAAACAAAACCTGTTTTCAACCAAGAAAGTGTCTTAGGACACACTTCTTACAAGTTTGATGACATTTTCATGAATACCTGATGCTTTCATCACTTTACTGCCTCAAAGCAGCAACATCTTGTGTTTATGCTCTTAAACTGATTTTCAGCCCAGAGAGATCAAAAGTGGATTTTACTAAACAAAACCTGTTTTCTGGGTTTTTTAACCAAAGAAAGTGTCTTAGGACACACTTCTTACAAGTTTGATGACATTTTCATGAATACCTGATGCTTTCATCACTTTACTGCCTCAAAGCAGCAACATCTTGTTTTTATGCTCTTAAACTGATTTCCAGCCCACAGAGAGACAAAAAGTGGATTTACTAAACAAAACCTGTTTTCAACCAAAGAAAGTGTCTTAGGACACACTTCTTACAAGTTTGATGACATTTTCATGAATACCTGATGCTTTCATCACTTTACTGGCTCAAAGCAGCAACATCTTGTTTTTATGCTCTTAAACTGATTTTCAGCCCGCAGAAAGATCAAAAGTGGATTTTACTAAACAAAACCTGTTTTCTGGGTTTTTTAACCAAAGAAAGTGTCTTAGGACACACTTCTAAGAAGTTTGATGACATTTTCATGAATACCTGATGCTTTCATCACTTTACAGCCTCAAAGCAGCAACATCTTGTGTTTATGCTCTTAAACTGATTTTCAGCCCACAGAGATCAAAAGTGGATTTTACTAAACAAAAAACCTGTTTCTGGGTTTTTTAACCAAAGAAAGTGTCTTAGGATACACTTCTAAGAAGTTTGATGACATTTTCATGAATACCTGATGCTTTCATCACTTTACTGGCTCAAAGCAGCAACATCTTGTTTTAATGCTCTTAAACTGATTTTCAGCCCGCAAAGAGATAAAAGGTGGATTTTACTAAACAAAACCTGTTTTCTGGGTTTTCAACCAAAGAAAGTGTCTTAGGACACACTTCTTACAAGTTTGATGACATTTTCATGAATACCTGATGCTTTCATCACTTTACTGCCTCAAAGCAGCAACATCTTGTTTTATGCTCTTAAACTGATTTTCAGCCAGCCCAGAGAGACAAAAAGTGGATTTTACTAAACAAAACCTGTTTTCTGGGTTTTTTAACCAAAGAAAGTGTCTTAGGACACACTTCTTACAAGTTTGATGACATTTTCATGAATACCTGATGCTTTCATCACTTTACTGCCTCAAAGCAGCAACATCTTGTGTTTATGAACTTAAACTGATTTTCAGCCCGCAGAGAGATCAAAAGTGGATTTTACTAAACAAAACCTGTTTTCTGGGTTTTTAACCAAAGAAAGTGTCTTAGGACACACTTCTTACAAGTTTGATGACATTTTCATGAATACCTGATGCTTTCATCACTTTACTGCCTCAAAGCAGCAACATCTTGTTTTTATGCTCTTAAACTGATTTCCAGCCCGCAGAGAGACCAAAAGTGGATTTTACTAAACAAAACCTGTTTTCTGGGTTTTTTAACCAAAGAAAGTGTCTTAGGACACACTTCTTACAAGTTTGATGACATTTTCATGAATACCTGATGCTTTCATCACTTTACTGGCTCAAAGCAGCAACATCTTGTGTTTATGCTCTTAAACTGATTTTCAGCCCGCAGAAAGATCAAAAGTGGATTTTACTAAACAAAACCTGTTTTCTGGGTTTTTTAACCAATGAAAGTGTCTTAGGACACACTTCTAACAAGTTTGATGACATTTTCATGAATACCTGATGCTTTCATCACTTTACAGCCTCAAAGCAGCAACATCTTGTTTTTATGCTCTTAAACTGATTTTCAGCCCGCAGAGAGATCAAAAGTGGATTTTACTAAACAAAACCTGTTTTCTGGGTTTTTTAACCAGAGAAAGTGTCTTAGGACACACTTCTTACAAGTTTGATGACATTTTCATGAATACCTGATGCTTTAATCACTTTACTGCCTCAAAGCAGCAACATCTTGTTTTTATGTTCTTAAACTGATTTTCAGCCTGCAGAGAGATCAAAAGTGGATTTTACTAAACAAAACCTGTTTTCTGGGTTTTTTAAACCAAAAGTGTCTTAGGACACACTTCTAAGTTTGATGACATTTTCATGAATACCTGATGCTTTCATCACTTTACTGCCTCAAAAGCAGCAACATCTTGTTTTTTTATGCTCTTAAACTCATTTTCAGCCCGCAGAGAGATCAAAAGTGGATTTTACTAAACAAAACCTGTTTTTCTGGGTTTTTAACCCAAGAAAGTGTCTTAGGACACACTTCTCAGAAGTTTGATGACATTTTCATGAATACCTGATGCTTTCATCACTTTACTGGCTCAAAGCAGCAACATCTTGTGTTTATGCTCTTAAACTGATTTTCAGCCAAGATCAAAAGTGGATTTTACTAAACAAAACCTGTTTTTTGGGGTTTTTTAACCAAAAGAAAGTGTCTTAGGACACACTTCTTACAAGTTTGATGACATTTTCATGAATACCTGATGCTTTCATCACTTTACTGCCTCAAAGCAGCAACATCTTGTTTTTATGCTCTTAAACTTATTTCCAGCCCACAGAGAGACAAAAGGTGGATTTTACTAAACAAAACCTGTTTTTTTAACCAAAGAAAGTGTCTTAGGACACACTTCTTACAAGTTTGATGACATTTTCATGAATACCTGATGCTTTCATCACTTTACTGGCTCAAAGCAGCAACATCTTGTGTTTATGCTCTTAAACTGATTTTCAGCCCGCAGAGAGATCAAAAGTGGATTTTACTAAACAAAACCTGTTTTCTGGGTTTTTTAACCAAAGAAAGTGTCTTAGGACACACTTCTCAGAAGTTTGATGACATTTTCATGAATACCTGATGCTTTCATCACTTTACTGCCGAAAAGCAGCAACATCTTGTTTTATGCTCTTAAACTCATTTTCAGCCCGCAAAGAGATAAAAGGTGGATTTTACTAAACAAAACCTGTTTTCTGGGTTTTCAACCAAAGAAAGTGTCTTAGGACACACTTCTCACACTTCTTACATTTGATGACATTTTCATGAATACCTGATGCTTTCATCACTTTACTTTCAAAAGCAGCAACATCTTGTTTTATGCTCTTAAACTGATTTTCAGAGAGATCAAAAGTGGATTTTACTAAACAAAACCTGTTTTCTGGGTTTTTTAACCAAAGAAAGTGTCTTAGGACACACTTCTCAGAAGTTTGATGACATTTTCATGAATACCTGATGCTTTCATCACTTTACTGCCTCAAAGCAGCAACATCTTGTTTTTATGCTCTTAAACTGATTTTCAGCCCGCAGAGAGATCAAAAGTGGATTTTACTAAACAAAACCTGTTTTTCTGGGTTTTTTTAAAGAAAGTGTCTTAGGACACACTTCTTACAAGTTTGATGACATTTTCATGAATACCTGATGCTTTCATCACTTTACAGCCTCAAAGCAGCAACATCTTGTGTTTATGAACTTAAACTGATTTTCAGCCCGCAGAGAGATCAAAAGTGGATTTTACTAAACAAAACCTGTTTTCTGGGTTTTTTAACCAAAGAAAGTGTCTTAGGACACACTTCTTACAAGTTTGATGACATTTTCATGAATACCTGATGCTTTCATCACTTTACTGGCTCAAAGCAGCAACATCTTGTTTTTATGCTCTTAAACTGATTTTCAGCCCGCAGAGAGATCAAAAGTGGATTTTACTAAACAAAACCTGTTTTCTGGGTTTTTTAACCAAAGAAAGTGTCTTAGGACACACTTCTTACAGTTTGATGACATTTTCATGAATACCTGATGCTTTCATCACTTTACAGCCGAAAAGCAGCAACATCTTGTTTTTATTCTTAAACTCATTTTCAGCCCGCAGAGAGATCAAAAGTGGATTTTACTAAACAAAACCTGTTTTCTGGGTTTTTTAACCAAAGAAAGTGTCTTAGGACACACTTCTCAGAAGTTTGATGACATTTTCATGAATACCTGATGCTTTCATCACTTTACTGGCTCAAAGCAGCAACATCTTGTGTTTATGCTCTTAAACTGATTTTCAGCCCGCAGAGAGATCAAAAGTGGATTTTACTAAACAAAACCTGTTTTCTGGGTTTTTCAACCAAAGAAAGTGTCTTAGGACACACTTCTTACAAGTTTGATGACATTTTCATGAATACCTGATGCTTTCATCACTTTACAGCCTCAAAGCAGCAACATCTTGTGTTTATGAACTTAAACTGATTTTCAGCCCGCAGAGATCAAAAGTGGATTTTACTAAACAAAACCTTTTTCTGGGTTTTTAACCAAAAGAAAGTGTCTTAGGATACACTTCTAAGAAGTTTGATGACATGTTCATGAATACCTGATGCTTTCATCACTTTACTGGCTCAAAGCAGCAACATCTTGTTTTTATGCTCTTAAACTGTTTTTCAGCCCGCAGAGAGATCAAAAGTGGATTTTACTAAACAAAACCTGTTTTTCTGGGTTTTTTAACCAGAGAAAGTGTCTTAGGACACACTTCTTACAAGTTTGATGACATTTTCATGAATACCTGATGCTTTAATCCTTTTACTGCCTCAAGCAGCAGCAACATCTTGTTTTATGTTCTTAAACTGATTTTCAGCCTGCAGAGAGGTCAAAAGTGGATTTTACTAAACAAAACCTGTTTTCTGGGTTTTTAACCCAAGAAAGTGTCTTAGGACACACTTCTCAGAAGTTTGATGACATTTTCATGAATACCTGATGCTTTCATCACTTTACTGCCTCAAAGCAGCAACATCTTGTTTTTATGCTCTTAAACTGATTTTCAGCCCGCAGAGAGATCAAAAGTGGATTTTACTAAACAAAACCTGTTTTCTGGGTTTTTTAACCAAAGAAAGTGTCTTAGGACACACTTCTCAGAAGTTTGATGACATTTTCATGAATACCTGATGCTTTCATCACTTTACTGGCTCAAAGCAGCAACATCTTGTGTTTATGCTCTTAAACTGATTTTCAGCCCGCAGAGATCAAAAGTGGATTTTACTAAACAAAACCTGTTTTCTGGGTTTTTTAACCAAAGAAAGTGTCTTAGGACACACTTCTTACAAGTTTGATGACATTTTCATGAATACCTGATGCTTTCATCACTTTACTGCCTCAAAGCAGCAACATCTTGTTTTTATGCTCTTAAACTTATTTCCAGCCCGCAGAGAGACCAAAAGTGGATTTTACTAAACAAAACCTGTTTTCAACCAAAGAAAGTGTCTTAGGACACACTTCTAACAAGTTTGATGACATTTTCATGAATACCTGATGCTTTCATCACTTTACAGCCTCAAAGCAGCAACATCTTGTTTTTATGCTCTTAAACTGATTTTCAGCCCGCAGAGAGATCAAAAGTGGATTTTACTAAACAAAACCTGTTTTCTGGGTTTTTTAACCAGAGAAAGTGTCTTAGGACACACTTCTTACAAGTTTGATGACATTTTCATGAATACCTGATGCTTTTAATCCTTTTACTGCCTCAAAAGCAGCAACATCTTGTTTTTATGTTCTTAAACTGATTTTCAGCCTGCAGAGATCAAAAGTGGATTTTACTAAACAAAACCTGTTTTCTGGGTTTTAACCAAAGAAAGTGTCTTAGGACACACTTCTCAGAAGTTTGATGACATTTTCATGAATACCTGATGCTTTCATCACTTTACTGCCGAAAAGCAGCAACATCTTGTTTTTATGCTCTTAAACTCATTTTCAGCCCGCAGAGAGATCAAAAGTGGATTTTACTAAACAAAACCTGTTTTCTGGGTTTTTTAACCAAAGAAAGTGTCTTAGGACACACTTCTTACAAGTTTGATGACATTTTCATGAATACCTGATGCTTTAATCACTTTACTGCCTCAAAGCAGCAACATCTTGTTTTTATGTTCTTAAACTGATTTTCAGCCTGCAGAGAGATCAAAAGTGGATTTTACTAAACAAAACCTGTTTTCTGGGTTTTTTAACCAAAGAAAGTGTCTTAGGACACACTTCTCAGAAGTTTGATGACATTTTCATGAATACCTGATGCTTTCATCACTTTACTGCCGAAAAGCAGCAACATCTTGTTTTTATGCTCTTAAACTCATTTTCAGCCCGCAGAGAGATCAAAAGTGGATTTTACTAAACAAAACCTGTTTTCTGGGTTTTTTAACCAAAGAAAGTGTCTTAGGACACACTTCTCAGAAGTTTGATGACATTTTCATGAATACCTGATGCTTTCATCACTTTACTGGCTCAAAGCAGCAACATCTTGTGTTTATGCTCTTAAACTGATTTTCAGCCCGCAGAGATCAAAAGTGGATTTTACTAAACAAAACCTGTTTTCTGGGTTTTTTAACCAAAGAAAGTGTCTTAGGACACACTTCTTACAAGTTTGATGACATTTTCATGAATACCTGATGCTTTCATCACTTTACTGCCTCAAAGCAGCAACATCTTGTTTTTATGCTCTTAAACTTATTTCCAGCCCGCAAGAGACCAAAAGTGGATTTTACTAAACAAAACCTGTTTTCAACCAAAGAAAGTGTCTTAGGACACACTTCTAACAAGTTTGATGACATTTTCATGAATACCTGATGCTTTCATCACTTTACAGCCTCAAAGCAGCAACATCTTGTTTTTATGCTCTTAAACTGATTTTCAGCCCGCAGAGAGATCAAAAGTGGATTTTACTAAACAATACCTGTTTTCTGGGTTTTTTAACCAGAGAAAGTGTCTTAGGACACACTTCTTACAAGTTTGATGACATTTTCATGAATACCTGATGCTTTCATCACTTTACAGCCTCAAAGCAGCAACATCTTGTGTTTATGAACTTAAACTGATTTTCAGCCCGCAGAGAGATCAAAAGTGGATTTTACTAAACAAAACCTGTTTTCTGGTTTTTTTAACCAAAGAAAGTGTCTTAGGACACACTTCTTACAAGTTTGATGACATTTTCATGAATACCTGATGCTTTCATCACTTTACTGGCTCAAAGCAGCAACATCTTGTTTTAATGCTCTTAAACTGATTTTCAGCCCGCAGAGAGATCAAAAGTGGATTTTACTAAACAAAACCTGTTTTCTGGGTTTTTTAACCAGAGAAAGTGTCTTAGGACACACTTCTTACAAGTTTGATGACATTTTCATGAATACCTGATGCTTTCATCACTTTACTGCCTCAAAGCAGCAACATCTTGTGTTTATGCTCTTAAACTGATTTTCAGCCCCAA
>JAYMGU010000047.1:518949-547010 GCA_036178185.1 Liparis tanakae
GTTTATGCTCTTAAACTGATTTCAGCCGCAGAGATCAAAAGTGGATTTTACTAAACAAAACCTGTTTTCTGGGTTTTCAACAAAAAGTGTCTTAGGACACACTTCTTGAGAAGGATTTGATGACATTTTCATGAATACCTGATGCTTTCATCACTTTACTGCCTCAAAGCAGCAACATCTTGTTTTTATGCTCTTAAACTGATTTTCAGCCACAGAGAGACAAAAAGTGGATTTTTACTAAACAAAACCTGTTTTTCTGTTGTTTTAAACCAAAGAAAGTGTCTTAGGACACACTTCTTACATTTTGATGAAATTTTCATGAATACCTGATGCTTTCATCACTTTACTGCCTCAAAGCAGCAACATCTTGTTTTATGCTCTAAACTGATTTTCAGCCCACAGAGAGACCAAAAGTGGATTTTACTAAACAAAACCTGTTTTCTGGAGCAAAGAAAGTGTCTTAGGACACACTTCTTACAAGTTTGATGACATTTTCATGAATACCTGATGCTTTCATCACTTTACTGCCTCAAAGCAGCAACATCTTGTTTTTATGCTCTTAAACTGATTTTCAGCCCACAGACAGAGGAACAAAAAGTGGATTTTACTAAACAAAACCTGTTTTCTGGGTTTTTAACCAAAGAAAGTGTCTTAGGACACACTTCTTACAAGTTTGATGACATTTTCATGAATACCTGATGCTTTCATCACTTTACTGTCTCAGCAAAGCAGCAACATCTTGTTTTTATGCTCTTAAACTGATTTTTCAGCCAGCCGCAGAGAGATCAAAGTGGATTTTTACTAACAAACCCTGTTTTCAACCAAAGAAAGTGTCTTAGGACACACTTCTTACAAGTTTGAAGACATTTTCATGAATACCTGATGCTTTCATCATTTTACTGCCTCAAAGCAGCAACATCTTGTTTTTATGCTCTTAAACTGATTTTCAGCCCACAGAGAGATCAAAAGTGGATTTTACTAAACAAAACCTGTTTTCTGGTTTTCAACCAAAAGAAAGTGTCTTAGGACACACTTCTTACAAGTTTGATGACATTTTCATGAATACCTGATGCTTTCATCACTTTACTGCCTCAAAGCAGCAACATCTTGTTTTATGCTCTTAAACTGATTTTCAGCCCACAGAGACAAAAAGTGGATTTTACTAAACTAAAAAACTGTTTTCAACCAAAGAAAGTGTCTTAGGACACACTTCTTTACTAAGTTTGATGACATTTTCATGAATACCTGATGCTTTCATCACTTTACTGCCTCAAAGCAGCAACATCTTGTTTTATGCTCTTAAACTGATTTTCAGCCCATGAGAGATCAAAAGTGGATTTTACTAAACAAAACCTGTTTTTCAACCAAAGAAAGTGTCTTAGGACACACTTCTTACAAGTTTGATGACATTTTCATGAATACCTGATGCTTTCATCACTTTACTGCCTCAAAGCAGCAACATCTTGTTTTTATGCTCTTAAACTGATTTTCAGCCCAGAGAGATTAAAAGTGGATTTTACTAAACAAAACCTGTTTTTTCAACCAAAGAAAGTGTCTTAGGACACACTTCTTACAAGTTTGATGACATTTTCATGAATACCTGATGCTTTCATCACTTTACTGCCTCAAAGCAGCAACATCTTGTTTTTATGCTCTTAAACTGATTTCCAGCCCACAGAGAGACAAAAAGTGGATTTTACTAAACAAAACCTGTTTTCTGGGTTTTTTAACCAAAGAAAGTGTCTTAGGACACACTTCTTACAAGTTTGATGACATTTTCATGAATACCTGATGCTTTCATCACTTTACTGCCTCAAAGCAGCAACATCTTGTTTTATGCTCTTAAACTGATTTCCAGCCCACAGAGAAATCAAAGTGGATTTTACTAAACAAAACCTGTTTTCAACCAAGAAAGTGTCTTAGGACACACTTCTTACAAGTTTGATGACATTTTCATGAATACCTGATGCTTTCATCACTTTACTGCCTCAAAGCAGCAACATCTTCTTTTTGTGCTCTTAAACTGATTTTCCGCCAGCAGAGAGATCAAAAGTGGATTTTACTAAACAAAACCTGTTTTCAACCAAAGAAAGTGTCTTAGGACACACTTCTTACAAGTTTGATGACATTTTCATGAATACCTGATGCTTTCATCATTTTACTGGCTCAAAACAGCAACATCTTGTTTTTATGCTCTTAAACTGATTTTCAGCCCACAGAGAGATCAAGAGTGGATTTTACTAAACAGAACCTGTTTTCTGGGTTTTTCAACCAAAGAAAGTGTCTTAGGACACACTTCTTACAAGTTTGATGACATTTTCATGAATACCTGATGCTTTCATCACTTTACTGCCTCAAAGCAGCAACATCTTGTTTTTATGCTCTTAAACTGATTTCCAGCCCACAGAGAGAGAAAAAGTGGATTTTACTAAACAAAACTAGTTTTCAACCAAAGAAAGTGTCTTAGGACACACTTCTTACCAAGGATTTGATGACATTTTCATGAATACCTGATGCTTTCATCACTTTACTGCCTCAAAGCAGCAACATCTTGTTTTTATGCTCTTAAACTGATTTTCAGCCCGCAGAAAGTCCTAAAGTGGATTTTACTAAACAAAACCTGTTTTCAACCAAAGAAAGTGTCTTAGGACACACTTCTTACAAGTTTGATGACATTTTCATGAATACCTGATGCTTTCATCACTTTACTGCCTCAAAGCAGCAACATCTTGTTTTTATGCTCTTAAACTGATTTTCAGCCCGCAGAGAGATCAAAAGTGGATTTTACTAAACAAAACCTGTTTTCAACCAAAGAAAGTGTCTTAGGACACACTTCTTACAAGTTTGATGACATTTTCATGAATACCTGATGCTTTCATCACTTTACTGCCTCAAAGCAGCAACATCTTGTGTTTATGCTCTTAAACTGATTTTCAGCCCACAGAGAGATCAAAAGTGGATTTTACTAAACAAAACCTTTTTTCTGGTTTTTTAACCAAAGAAAGTGTCTTAGGACACACTTCTTACATGTTTGATGACATTTTCATGAATACCTGATGCTTTCATCACTTTACTGCCTCAAAGCAGCAACATCTTGTTTTTATGCTCTAAACTGATTTCCAGCCCACAGAGAGACAAAAAGTGGATTTTACTAAACAAAACATGTTTTCAACCAAAGAAAGTGTCTTAGGACACACTTCTTACAAGTTTGATGACATTTTCATGAATACCTGATGCTTTCATCACTTTACTGCCTCAAAGCAGCAACATCTTGTTTTTATGCTCTTAAACTGATTTTCAGCCAGAGAGATCAAAAGTGGATTTTACTAAACAAAACCTGTTTTGGGTTTTTCAACCAAAGAAAGTGTCTTAGGACACACTTCTTACAAGTTTGATGACATTTTCATGAATACCTGATGCTTTCATCACTTTACTGCCTCAAAACAGCAACATCTTGTTTTTATGCTCTTAAACTGATTTTCAGCCCGCAGAGAGATCAAAAGTGGATTTTACTAAACAAAACCTGTTTTCTGGGTTTTTCAACCAAAGAAAGTGTCTTAGGACACACTTCTTACAAGTTTGATGACATTTTCATGAATACCTGATGCTTTCATCACTTTACTGCCTCAAAGCAGCAACATCTTGTTTTTATGCTCTTAAACTGATTTTCAGCCCACAGAGAGACAACAAGTGGATTTTACTAAACAAAACCTGTTTTCAACCAAAGAAAGTGTCTTAGGACACACTTCTTACAAGTTTGATGACATTTTCATGAATACCTGATGCTTTCATCACTTTACTGCCTCAAAGCAGCAACATCTTGTTTTTATGCTCGTAAACTGATTTTCAGCCCGCAGAGAGATCAAAAGTGGATTTTACTAAACAAAACCTTTTTTCTGGGTTTTTTAAGCAAAGAAAGTGTCTTAGGACACACTTCTTACATGTTTGATGACATTTTCATGAATACCTGATGCTTTCATCACTTTACTGCCTTAAAGCAGCAACATCTTGTTTTTATGCTCTTAAACTGATTTCCAGCCCACAGAGAGACAAAAAAGTGGATTTTACTAAACAAAACATGTTTTCAACCAAAGAAAGTGTCTTAGGACACACTTCTTACAAGTTTGATGACATTTTCATGAATACCTGATGCTTTCATCACTTTACTGCCTCAAAGCAGCAACATCTTGTTTTTATGCTCTTAAACTGATTTTCAGGCAGAGAGATCAAAAGTGGATTTTACTAAACAAAACCTGTTTTCAACCAAAGAAAGTGTCTTAGGACACACTTCTTACAAGTTTGATGACATTTTCATGAATACCTGATGCTTTCATCATTTTACTGGCTCAAAACAGCAACATCTTGTTTTTATGCTCTTAAACTGATTTTCAGCGCACAGAGAGAGAAAAAGTGGATTTTACTAAACAAAACATGTTTTTCAACCAAAAGAAAGTGTCTTAGGACACACTTCTTACAAGTTGATGACATTTTCATGAATACCTGATGCTTTCATCACTTTACTGCCTCAAAGCAGCAACATCTTGTTTTATGCTCTTAAACTGATTTTCAGCCCACAGAGATCAAAAGTGGATTTTACTAAACAAGACCTGTTTTCTGGGTTTTTTCAACCAAAAGAAAGTGTCTTAGGACACACTTCTTACAAGTTTGATGACATTTTCATGAATACCTGATGCTTTCATCACTTTACTGCCTCAAAGCAGCAACATCTTGTTTTTATGCTCTTAAACTGATTTTCAGACCGCAGAGAGAGAGATCAAAAGTGGATTTTACTAAACAAAACCTGTTTTCAACCAAAGAAAGTGTCTTAGGACACACTTCTTACAAGTTTGATGACATTTTCATGAATACCTGATGCTTTCATCACTTTACTGCCTCAAAGCAGCAACATCTTGTTTTTATGCTCTTAAACTGATTTTCAGCCCGCAGAGAGATCAAAAGTGGATTTTACTAAACAAAACCTTTTTTCTGGGTTTTTTAACCAAAGAAAGTGTCTTAGGACACACTTCTTACATGTTTGATGACATTTTCATGAATACCTGATGCTTTCATCACTTTACTGCCTCAAAGCAGCAACATCTTGTTTTTATGCTCTTAACCTGATTTCCAGCCCACAGAGAGACCAAAAGTGGATTTTACTAAACAAAACCTTTTTTCAACCAAAGAAAGTGTCTTAGGACACACTTCTTACAAGTTTGATGACATTTTCATGAATACCTGATGCTTTCATCACTTTACTGCCTCAAAGCAGCAACATCTTGTTTTTATGCTCTTAAACTGATTTCCAGCCCACAGAGAGACACAAAGTGGATTTTACTAAACAAAACATGTTTTCTGGGTTTTCAACCAAAGAAAGTGTCTTAGGACACACTTCTTACAAGTTTGATGACATTTTCATGAATACCTGATGCTTTCATCACTTTACTGCCTCAAAGCAGCAACATCTTGTTTTTATGCTCTT
Organism: Liparis tanakae; assembly: GCA_036178185.1. Classification (NCBI taxonomy): domain Eukaryota; kingdom Metazoa; phylum Chordata; class Actinopteri; order Perciformes; family Liparidae; genus Liparis; species Liparis tanakae. The sequence goes on from JAYMGU010000047.1 coordinate 524,429, forward strand.
AAACTGATTTTCAGCCCGCAGAGATCAAAAGTGGATTTTACTAAACAAAACCTGTTTTCAACCAAAGAAAGTGTCTTAGGACACACTTCTTACAAGTTTGATGACATTTTCATGAATACCTGATGCTTTCATCACTTTACTGCCTCAAAACAGCAACATCTTGTTTGTATGCTCTTAAACTGACTTTCAGCCCGCAGAGAGATCAAAAGTGGATTTTACTAAACAAAACCTGTTTTCTCGGTTTTTCAACCAAAGAAAGTGTCTTAGGACACACTTCTTACAAGTTTGATGACATTTTCATGAATACCTGATGCTTTCATCACTTTACTGCCTCAAAGCAGCAACATCTTGTTTTTATGCTCTTAAACTGATTTCCAGCCCACAGAGATCAAAAGTGGATTTTACTAAACAAAACATTTTTTCTGAGTTTTATAACCAAAGAAAGTGTCTTAGGACACACTTCTTACAAGTTTGATGACATTTTCATGAATACCTGATGCTTTCATCATTTTACTGGCTCAAAAGCAGCAACATCTTGTTTTTATGCTCTTAAACTGATTTTCAGCCCACAGAGAGACAAAAAGTGGATTTTACTAAACAAAACCTGTTTTCAACCAAAGAAAGTGTCTTAGGACACACTTCTTACAAGTTTGATGACATTTTCATGAATACCTGATGCTTTCATCACTTTACTGCCTCAAAGCAGCAACATCTTGTTTTTATGCTCTTAAACTGATTTTCAGCCCGCAGAGAGATCAAAAGTGGATTTTACTAAACAAAACCTGTTTTCAACCAAAGAAAGTGTCTTAGGACACACTTCTTACAAGTTTGATGACATTTTCATGAATACCTGATGCTTTCATCACTTTACTGCCTCAAAGCAGCAACATCTTGTTTTATGCTCTTAAACTGATTTTCAGCCACAGAGAGATCAAAAGTGGATTTTACTAAACAAAACCTGTTTTCACCAAAGAAAGTGTCTTAGGACACACTTCTACAAGTTTGATGACATTTTCATGAATACCTGATGCTTTCATCACTTTACTGCCTCAAAGCAGCAACATCTTGTTTTTATGCTCTTATACTCATTTCCAGCCCACAGAGAGAACAAAAAGTGGATTTTACTAAACAAAACCTGTTTTCAACCAAAGAAAGTGTCTTAGGACACACTTCTTACAAGTTTGATGACATTTTCATGAATACCTGATGCTTTCATCACTTTACTGCCTCAAAGCAGCAACATCTTGTTTTATGCTCTTAAACTGATTTTCAGCCCACAGAGAGATCAAAAGTGGATTTTACTAAACAAAACCTGTTTTCTGGGTTTTAACCAAAGAAAGTGTCTTAGGACACACTTCTTACAAGTTTGATGACATTTTCATGAATACCTGATGCTTTCATCACTTTACTGCCTCAAAGCAGCAACATCTTGTTTTTATGCTCTTAAACTGATTTTCAGCCCACAGAGAGATCAAAAGTGGATTTTACTAAACAAAACCTGTTTTCAACCAAAGAAAGTGTCTTAGGACACACTTCTTACAAGTTTGATGACATTTTCATGAATACCTGATGCTTTCATCACTTTACTGCCTCAAAGCAGCAACATCTTGTTTTTATGCTCTTAAACTGATTTTCAGCCCACAGAGAGATCAAAAGTGGATTTTACTAAACAACCCTTTTTTCTGGGTTTTTTAACCAAAGAAAGTGTCTTAGGACACACTTCTTACATGTTTGATGACATTTTCATGAATACCTGATGCTTTCATCACTTTACTGCCTCAAAGCAGCAACATCTTGTTTTTATGCTCTTAACCTGATTTCCAGCCCACAGAGAGACCAAAAGTGGATTTTACTAAACAAAACCTTTTTTCAACCAAAAAAAATGTGTCTTAGGACACACTTCTTACAAGTTTGATGACATTTTCATGAATACCTGATGCTTTCATCACTTTACTGCCTCAAAGCAGCAACATCTTGTTTTTATGCTCTTAAACTGATTTCCAGCCCACAGAGAGACAAAAAGTGGATTTTACTAAACAAAACCTGTTTTCAACCAAAGAAAGTGTCTTAGGACACACTTCTTACAAGTTTGATGACATTTTCATGAATACCTGATGCTTTCATCACTTTACTGCCTCAAAGCAGCAACATCTTGTTTTTATGCTCTTAAACTGATTTCCAGCCCACAGAGAGACCAAAAGTGGATTTTACTAAACAAAACCTGTTTTCTGGGTTTTTTAACCAAAGAAAGTGTCTTAGGACACACTTCTTACAAGTTTGATGACATTTTCATGAATACCTGATGCTTTCATCACTTTACTGCCTCAAAGCAGCAACATCTTGTTTTTATGCTCTTAAACTGATTTTCAGCCCACAGAGAGAGAACAAAACTGGATTTTACTAAACAAGACCTGTTTGCAACCCAAGAAAGTGTCTTAGGACACACTTCTTACAAGTTTGATGACATTTTCATGAATACCTGATGCTTTCATCACTTTACTGCCTCAAAGCAGCAACATCTTGTTTTTATGCTCTTAAACTGATTTTCAGCCCGCAGAGATCAAAAGTGGATTTTACTAAACAAAACCTGTTTTCAACCAAAGAAAGTGTCTTAGGACACACTTCTTACAAGTTTGATGACATTTTCATGAATACCTGATGCTTTCATCACTTTACTGCCTCAAAGCAGCAACATCTTGTTTTATGCTCTTAAACTGATTTTCAGCCCGCAGAGAGAGATCAAAAGTGGATTTTACTAAACAAAACCTGTTTTCTGGGTTTTTTAACCAAAGAAAGTGTCTTAGGACACACTTCTTACAAGTTTGATGACATTTTCATGAATACCTGATGCTTTCATCACTTTACTGCCTCAAAGCAGCAACATCTTGTTGTTTTATGCTCTTAAACTGATTTTCAGCCCACAGAGAGATCAAAAGTGGATTTTACTAAACAAAACCTGTTTTCAACCAAAAAGTGTCTTAGGACACACTTCTTACAAGTTTGATGACATTTTCATGAATACCTGATGCTTTCATCACTTTACTGCCTCAAAGCAGCAACATCTTGTTTTATGCTCTTAAACTGATTTCCAGCCCACAGAGAGATCAAAAGTGGATTTTACTAAACAAAACCTGTTTTCAACCAAAGAAAGTGTCTTAGGACACACTTCTTACAAGTTTGATGACATTTTCATGAATACCTGATGCTTTCATCACTTTACTGCCTCAAAGCAGCAACATCTTGTTTTTATGCTCTTAAACTGATTTTCAGCCCGCAGAGAGATCAAAAGTGGATTTTACTAAACAAAACCTGTTTTCAACCAAAGAAAGTGTCTTAGGACACACTTCTTACAAGTTTGATGACATTTTCATGAATACCTGATGCTTTCATCACTTTACTGCCTCAAAGCAGCAACATCTTGTTTTTATGCTCTTAAACTGATTTCCAGCCCACAGAGAGACAAAAAGTGGATTTTACTAAACAAAACATGTTTTCAACCAAAGAAAGTGTCTTAGGACACACTTCTTACAAGTTTGATGACATTTTCATGAATACCTGATGCTTTCATCACTTTACTGCCTCAAAGCAGCAACATCTTGTTTTTATGCTCTTAAACTGATTTTCAGCCCGCAGAGAGATCAAAAGTGGATTTTACTAAACAAAACCTGTTTTCAACCAAAGAAAGTGTCTTAGGACACACTTCTTACAAGTTTGATGACATTTTCATGAATACCTGATGCTTTCATCACTTTACTGCCTCAAAGCAGCAACATCTTGTTTTTATGCTCTTAAACTGATTTTCAGCCCGCAGAGAGATCAAAAGTGGATTTTACTAAACAAAACCTGTTTTTTAACCAAAGAAAGTGTCTTAGGACACACTTCTTACAAGTTTGATGACATTTTCATGAATACCTGATGCTTTCATCACTTTACTGCCTCAAAGCAGCAACATCTTGTGTTTATGAGCGTAAACTGATTTTCAGCCAGAGAGATCAAAAGTGGATTTTACTAAACAAAACCTTTTTCTGGGTTTTTAACAAAAGAAAGTGTCTTAGGACACACTTCTTACATGTTTGATGACATTTTCATGAATACCTGATGCTTTCATCACTTTACTGCCTCAAAGCAGCAACATCTTTTTTATGCTCTTAAACTGATTTTCAGCCCACAGAGAGACAAAAGTGGATTTTTAAACAAAACCTTTTTCTGGTTTTCAACCAAAGAAAGTGTCTTAGGACACACTTCTTACAAGTTTGATGACATTTTCATGAATACCTGATGCTTTCATCACTTTACTGCCTCAAAGCAGCAACATCTTGTTTTTATGCTCTTAAACTGATTTTCAGCCTGCAGAGAGATCAAAAGTGGATTTTACTAAACAAAACATGTTTTCAACCAAAGAAAGTGTCTTAGGACACACTTCTTACAAGTTTGATGACATTTTCATGAATACCTGATGCTTTCATCACTTTACTGCCTCAAAGCAGCAACATCTTGTTTTTATGCTCTTAAACTGATTTTCAGCCCACAGAGATCAAAAGTGGATTTTACTAAACAAAACCTGTTTTCAACCAAAGAAAGTGTCTTAGGACACACTTCTTACAAGTTTGATGACATTTTCATGAATACCTGATGCTTTCATCACTTTACTGCCTCAAAGCAGCAACATCTTGTTTTTATGCTCTTAAACTGATTTCCAGCCCACAGAGACAAAAAGTGGATTTTACTAAACAAAACATGTTTTTCAACCAAAGAAAGTGTCTTAGGACACACTTCTTACAAGTTTGATGACATTTTCATGAATACCTGATGCTTTCATCACTTTACTGCCTCAAAGCAGCAACATCTTGTTTTTATGCTCTTAAACTGATTTTCAGAGAGATCAAAAGTGGATTTTACTAAACAAAACCTGTTTTCAACCAAAGAAAGTGTCTTAGGACACACTTCTTACAAGTTTGATGACATTTTCATGAATACCTGATGCTTTCATCACTTTACTGCCTCAAAGCAGCAACATCTTGTTTTTATGCTCTTAAACTGATTTTCAGCCCGCAGAGAGATCAAAAGTGGATTTTACTAAACAAAACCTGTTTTCAACCAAAGAAAGTGTCTTAGGACACACTTCTTACAAGTTTGATGACATTTTCATGAATACCTGATGCTTTCATCACTTTACAGCCTCAAAGCAGCAACATTTTGTGTTTATGAACTTAAACTGATTTTCAGCCGCAGAGAGATCAAAAGTGGATTTTACTAAACAAAACCTTTTTTCTGGGTTTTTTAACCAAAGAAAGTGTCTTAGGACACACTTCTTACAAGTTTGATGACATTTTCATGAATACCTGATGCTTTCATCACTTTACAGCCTCAAAGCAGCAACATTTTGTGTTTATGAACGTAAACTGATTTTCAGCCCGCAGAGAGATCAAAAGTGGATTTTACTAAACAAAACCTTTTTTCTGGGTTTTTTAACCAAAGAAAGTGTCTTAGGACACACTTCTTACATGTTTGATGACATTTTCATGAATACCTGATGCTTTCATCACTTTACTGCCTCAAAGCAGCAACATCTTGTTTTTATGCTCTTAACCTGATTTCCAGCCCACAGAGAGACCAAAAGTGGATTTTACTAAACAAAATATGTTTTCAACCAAAGAAAGTGTCTTAGGACACACTTCTTACAAGTTTGATGACATTTTCATGAATACCTGATGCTTTCATCACTTTACTGCCTCAAAGCAGCAACATCTTGTTTTTATGCTCTTAAACTGATTTCCAGCCCACAGAGACAAAAAGTGGATTTTACTAAACAAAACATGTTTTCAACCAAAGAAAGTGTCTTAGGACACACTTCTTACAAGTTTGATGACATTTTCATGAATACCTGATGCTTTCATCACTTTACTGCCTCAAAGCAGCAACATCTTGTTTTTATGCTCTTAAACTGATTTCCAGCCCACAGAGAGACCAAAAGTGGATTTTACTAAACAAAACATGTTTTTCAACCAAAGAAAGTGTCTTAGGACACACTTCTTACAAGTTTGATGACATTTTCATGAATACCTGATGCTTTCATCACTTTACTGCCTCAAAGCAGCAACATCTTGTTTTTATGCTCTTAAACTGATTTTCAGAGAGATCAAACGTGGATTTTACTAAAAAACCTGTTTTCAACCAAAGAAAGTGTCTTAGGACACACTTCTTACAAGTTTGATGACATTTTCATGAATACCTGATGCTTTCATCACTTTACTGCCTCAAAGCAGCAACATCTTGTTTTTATGCTCTTAAACTGATTTTCAGCCCGCAGAGAGATCAAAAGTGGATTTTACTAAAAACCTGTTTTCAACCAAAGAAAGTGTCTTAGGACACACTTCTTACAAGTTTGATGACATTTTCATGAATACCTGATGCTTTCATCACTTTACTGCCTCAAAGCAGCAACATCTTGTTTTTTTGCTCGTAAACTGATTTTCAGCCCGCAGAGAGATCAAAAGTGGATTTTACTAAACAAAACCTTTTTTCTGGGTTTTTTAACCAAAGAAAGTGTCTTAGGACACACTTCTTACATGTTTGATGACATTTTCATGAATACCTGATGCTTTCATCACTTTACAGCCTCAAAGCAGCAACATTTTGTGTTTATGAACGTAAACTGATTTTCAGCCCGCAGAGAGATCAAAAGTGGATTTTACTAAACAAAACCTTTTTTCTGGGTTTTTTAACCAAAGAAAGTGTCTTAGGACACACTTCTTACATGTTTGATGACATTTTCATGAATACCTGATGCTTTCATCACTTTACTGCCTCAAAGCAGCAACATCTTGTTTTTATGCTCTTAAACTGATTTCCAGCCCACAGAGAGACCAAAAGTGGATTTTACTAAACAAAACCTTTTTTCAACCAAAGAAAGTGTCTTAGGACACACTTCTTACAAGTTTGATGACATTTTCATGAATACCTGATGCTTTCATCACTTTACTGCCTCAAAGCAGCAACATCTTGTTTTTGTATTAAACTGATTTCCAGCCCACAGAGAGATCAAAAGTGGATTTTACTAAACAAAACATGTTTTCAACCAAAGAAAGTGTCTTAGGACACACTTCTTACAAGTTTGATGACATTTTCATGAATACCTGATGCTTTCATCACTTTACTGCCTCAAAGCAGCAACATCTTGTTTTTTTGCTCTTAAACTGATTTCAGCCCACAGAGAGACAAAAAGTGGATTTTACTAAACAAAACATGTTTTCAACCAAAGAAAGTGTCTTAGGACACACTTCTTACAAGTTTGATGACATTTTCATGAATACCTGATGCTTTCATCACTTTACTGCCTCAAAGCAGCAACATCTTGTTTTTTATGCTCTTAAACTGATTTTCAGCCCGCAGAGATCAAAAGTGGATTTTACTAAAAACCTGTTTTCAACCAAAGAAAGTGTCTTAGGACACACTTCTTACAAGTTTGATGACATTTTCATGAATACCTGATGCTTTCATCACTTTACTGCCTCAAAGCAGCAACATCTTGTTTTTATGCTCTTAAACTGATTTTCAGAGAGATCAAAAGTGGATTTTACTAAACAAAACCTGTTTTCAACCAAAGAAAGTGTCTTAGGACACACTTCTTACAAGTTTGATGACATTTTCATGAATACCTGATGCTTTCATCACTTTACAGCCTCAAAGCAGCAACATTTTGTGTTTATGCTCTTAAACTGATTTCCAGCCCACAGAGAGATCAAAAGTGGATTTTACTAAACAAAACCTTTTTTCTGGGTTTTTTAACCAAAGAAAGTGTCTTAGGACACACTTCTTACATGTTTGATGACATTTTCATGAATACCTGATGCTTTCATCACTTTACAGCCTCAAAGCAGCAACATTTTGTGTTTATGAACGTAAACTGATTTTCAGCCCGCAGAGATCAAAAGTGGATTTTACTAAACAAAACCTTTTTTCTGGGTTTTTTAACCAAAGAAAGTGTCTTAGGACACACTTCTTACATGTTTGATGACATTTTCATGAATACCTGATGCTTTCATCACTTTACTGCCTCAAAGCAGCAACATCTTGTTTTTATGCTCTTAACCTGATTTCCAGCCCACAGAGACCAAAAGTGGATTTTACTAAACAAAACCTGTTTTCAACCAAAGAAAGTGTCTTAGGACACACTTCTTACAAGTTTGATGACATTTTCATGAATACCTGATGCTTTCATCACTTTACTGCCTCAAAGCAGCAACATCTTGTTTTTATGCTCTTAAACTGATTTCCAGCCCACAGAGAGACAAAAGTGGATTTTACTAAACAAAACATGTTTTCAACCAAAGAAAGTGTCTTAGGACACACTTCTTACAAGTTTGATGACATTTTCATGAATACCTGATGCTTTCATCACTTTACTGCCTCAAAGCAGCAACATCTTGTTTTTATGCTCTTAAACTGATTTTCAGACCGCAGAGAGATCAAAAGTGGATTTTACTAAACAAAACCTGTTTTCAACCAAAGAAAGTGTCTTAGGACACACTTCTTACAAGTTTGATGACATTTTCATGAATACCTGATGCTTTCATCACTTTACTGCCTCAAAGCAGCAACATCTTGTTTTTATGCTCTTAAACTGATTTTCAGCCCGCAGAGATCAAAAGTGGATTTTACTAAACAAAACCTGTTTTCAACCAAAGAAAGTGTCTTAGGACACACTTCTTACAAGTTTGATGACATTTTCATGAATACCTGATGCTTTCATCACTTTACTGCCTCAAAGCAGCAACATCTTGTTTTTATGCTCTTAAACTGATTTTCAGCCCGCAGAGAGATCAAAAGTGGATTTTACTAAACAAAACCTGTTTTCAACCAAAGAAAGTGTCTTAGGACACACTTCTTACAAGTTTGATGACATTTTCATGAATACCTGATGCTTTCATCACTTTACTGCCTCAAAGCAGCAACATTTTGTGTTTATGCTCTTAAACTGATTTTCAGCCCGCAGAGATCAAAAGTGGATTTTACTAAACAAAACCTTTTTTCTGGGTTTTTTAACCAAAGAAAGTGTCTTAGGACACACTTCTTACATGTTTGATGACATTTTCATGAATACCTGATGCTTTCATCACTTTACTGCCTCAAAGCAGCAACATCTTGTTTTTATGCTCTTAACCTGATTTCCAGCCCACAGAGAGACCAAAAGTGGATTTTACTAAACAAAACCTTTTTTCAACCAAAGAAAGTGTCTTAGGACACACTTCTTACAAGTTTGATGACATTTTCATGAATACCTGATGCTTTCATCACTTTACAGCCTCAAAGCAGCAACATTTTGTTTTTATGCTCTTAAACTGATTTTCAGCCCGCAGAGAGATCAAAAGTGGATTTTACTAAACAAAACCTTTTTCTGGGTTTTTAACCAAAGAAAGTGTCTTAGGACACACTTCTTACATGTTTGATGACATTTTCATGAATACCTGATGCTTTCATCACTTTACTGCCTCAAAGCAGCAACATCTTGTTTTTATGCTCTTAACCTGATTTCCAGCCACAGAGAGACCAAAAGTGGATTTTACTAAACAAAACCTTTTTTCAACCAAAGAAAGTGTCTTAGGACACACTTCTTACAAGTTTGATGACATTTTCATGAATACCTGATGCTTTCATCACTTTACTGTCTCAAAGCAGCAACATCTTGTTTTTATGCTCTTAAACTGATTTTCAGCCCGCAGAGAGATCAAAAGTGGATTTTACTAAACAAAACCTGTTTTCAACCAAAGAAAGTGTCTTAGGACACACTTCTTACAAGTTTGATGACATTTTCATGAATACCTGATGCTTTCATCATTTTACTGGCTCAAAACAGCAACATCTTGTTTTTATGCTCTTAAACTGATTTTCAGCCCGCAGAAAGATCAAAAGTGGATTTTACTAAACAAAACCTGTTTTCAACCAAAGAAAGTGTCTTAGGACACACTTCTTACATGTTTGATGACATTTTCATGAATACCTGATGCTTTCATCACTTTACTGCCTCAAAGCAGCAACATCTTGTTTTTATGCTCTTAAACTGATTTTCAGCCCGCAGAGAGATCAAAAGTGGATTTTACTAAACAAAACCTGTTTTCAACCAAAGAAAGTGTCTTAGGACACACTTCTTACAAGTTTGATGACATTTTCATGAATACCTGATGCTTTCATCACTTTACTGCCTCAAAGCAGCAACATCTTGTTTTTATGCTCTTAAACTGATTTTCAGCCCGCAGAGAGATCAAAAGTGGATTTTACTAAACAAAACCTGTTTTCAACCAAAGAAAGTGTCTTAGGACACACTTCTTACAAGTTTGATGACATTTTCATGAATACCTGATGCTTTCATCACTTTACTGCCTCAAAGCAGCAACATCTTGTTTTTATGCTCTTAAACTGATTTTCAGCCCGCAGAGAGATCAAAAGTGGATTTTACTAAACAAAACCTTTTTTCTGTTTTTTTTTAACCAAAGAAAGTGTCTTAGGATACACTTCTAAGAAGTTTGATGACATTTTCATGAATACCTGATGCTTTCATCACTTTACTGCCTCAAAGCTGAACGCATCGTCTCAACGCGCCGGTAAGCTCCGCAGCTACAGCATGTCTCTTTCTTCTCTCCCTCTCTTTCCGTCTTGCTCAGTGTGTCTCATGTATAGTTATCTCCCTGCCTCCCTTAATGATAACGGTACATGCAACAAGTGCAGTTTATTTGCTAGGTTGGAGGCAGGTCTAAGTGGGTTAGATGCACGGCTCCGCGCCATCGAAACTCAGCCAGCTATGCTAGTTAGCCCGCCCTCTCCCGTAGCCGGTGCGGAGCCACAGGTAGCTACTAGCTCTTCCCGGCAGCGCCTGGCCAGCCAGGAGGATGGGTAACTGTTCGCAAGAGTGGTAAGTCTATACAGAAGCCTGCTGTGCACCAACCACTTCACGTTTGAACCGCTTTTCCTGCTCAGCGACACACCGCTGAGGAGAACACCCTGGTTATCGGGAGCTCTATAGTCAGGAGCGTGAAGATAAGCGAAGCCGCGGACCAGGGTAGTGTGTGCCTCCCGGGGGCCAGAGCGGGCGAAGTGGAGTCTTGTTTGAAGCTGCTGGCTAAGGATGAGCGTAGGTACAGTCAGATTGTAATACATGCCGGTGGTAACGACGCCCGAGCCCGTAGGTCGGAAGTCAGTAAAATGAATGTGGAATCGGTGTGTGCTTATGCCAAGACGTTGTCGGACACCGTAATTTTCTCTGGCCCTCTCCCAAATTTGAAAACTGACGAATTATATAGCCGTATGTCGTCTTTCAACCGCTGGCTGTCGAAGTGGTGCCCAGCGAATAAGGTGGGCTACGTAGACAACTGGAAGACTTTCTGGGGAAAACCTGATCTGATGAGGAGGGGCGGCGTCCATCCCACGTTGGAAGGAGCGCGTCTCATTTCTGCGAATATGACCACGTTGATCACAGGACCTAATCCATGACAATCCGGGGTTCAGATCAGGAACCGGGAGCAGAGTTGTAGTTTAACACCCTTCTCTGCTCTTCTTGTCAAGCAGTTACCCATCCATTACTCTAGAATAGAGACTGTGAAGACTGTGTCTGTCCCACGGCCACTTAAATTAAATAAATCTAAAGTAAACACAAGAGGAGTCGTACACAATAACCTTATACAAGTTAACACCATTATTTCAGCAGTGCAACAAAACAGGACTATTAAATGTGGTCTCCTAAATATTAGATCTCTGTCATCTAAAGCTGTGTTACTAAATGATTTAATAACAGATAATCACATTGATTTATGTTGTCTAACTGAAACCTGGCTGCGCCATGAAGCATATGTCTGCCTAAATGAGTCGACTCCTCCAAGTCATGTTAATACTCACATTCCTCGAGACACCGGTCGAGGAGGTGGAGTAGCAGCCATCTTTGACTCGAGCCTTTTAATAAATCCTAAACCTAAATTAAATTACGACTCATTTGAAAGCCTTGTTCTTAGTCTTTCACATCCAACCTGGAAAACATTACAGCCGATTCTATTTGTGATTCTGTACGGCCACCGGTCCATATTCAGAGTTTATATCAGAATTTTCAGAATTTATATCAAGTTTGGTTCTTAAAACTGATAAAGTTATTATTGTAGGAGATTTTAATATTCATGTGGATGTTGATAATGATTGCCTAGGTACTGCATTCATCTCATTGTTGGACTCGATCGGCTTTTCGTCAGAGAGTACAGAAACCCACTCACAGCTTTGGCCACACGCTTGATCTTGTTCTTACATATGGCGTTGACATTGAGCATTTGAAGGTCTTCCCACAGAATCCTCTTCTGTCAGACCACAGCCTTATAACTTTTGAGTTTATACTACCGGAGTGTACACCGCTAGTCAAAAGTTTCTACACCAGATGTCTAACTAACAGTGCTGTAGCTAAATTTAAAGAAGCGATTCATTCTGCACTTGATTCAATACCATGTCTCAATATAACAGAGGACTCCTGGTCTAACTTTAGTCCGTCCCAGATTGATCATCTTGTTGATAGTGCCACAGGCTCACTGAGAATGACACTGGACTCGATAGCCCCTCTGAAGAAGAAGACAGTGAGGAAGAGAAGGTTTGCTCCCTGGTATAACCCTCAGACCCGCACATTAAAACAAGCGTCACGAAAGCTTGAAAGCATTTGGCGTTCAACTAATCGGGAAGAATCCCGCTTAGTTTGGCGAGATAGTCTTAAAACTTATAAGAAGGCCCTCCGCAATGCCAGAGCAGAATATTACTCATCAGTAATAGAGAAGAATAAGAACAACCCCAGGTTTCTCTTTAGCACTGTAGCCAGGCTGACAGAGAGTCACAGCTCTGTGGAGCCCAGTATTCCTATAGACCTCAGTAGTAATGACTTTATGAACTTCTTCAATGAGAAGATTTTAACTATTAGGGACAAGATTAATAATCTCTTGCCCTTAACCAGTGCCAATCTGTCCTCAAGTGGAATGGAAACCCCTGTATGTCCTGGTATATATTTAGATGGCTTTTCTCCCATCAACCGTGACCAATTATCTTTAATGGTTTCTACTTCTAACACGTCTACCTGTCTCTTGGACCCTATCCCGACTAGGCTGCTTAAAGATGTTTTGCCTTTAATTGGCAGCTCTCTTTTGGATATTATTAATGTGTCTTTGTTAACAGGCCACGTACCACATTCCTTCAAAGTAGCTGTAATTAAACCTCTCCTGAAGAAGCCCACTCTGGATCCAGAGGTTTTGGCTAACTACAGACCGATCTCTAACCTCCCCTTCCTCTCTAAGATCCTTGAGAAAGTGGTCGCAAATCAGTTGTGTGACTTTCTACATCAGAATAGTTTATTTGAAGAGTTTCAGTCAGGATTTAGAAAACACCACAGCACAGAGACAGCACTTGTGAAGATTACGAATGACCTCTTAATGGCAGCAGATAAAGGACTTCTCTCTGTACTGGTCTTGTTAGACCTTAGTGCTGCATTCAACACCATTGACCATAACATCCTATTACAGAGACTGGAGCAGTCGATTGGTATTTCAGGCACCGCCCTAAGTTGGTTTAAATCCTATTTATCAGATCGATCTCAGTTTGTATTTGTAAACGATGAAGCCTCAATGACCACCAACGTTAGTCATGGAGTTCCACAAGGTTCTGTGCTTGGACCAATTCTATTTACCTTATACATGCTTCCTTTGGGCAATATTATCAGGAAACGCTCTATAAACTTTCATTGTTATGCAGATGATACTCAACTATATCTATCGATAAAACCAGAGGAGACTAACCAACTCACTAAAATTCAAGCATGTCTTAGTGACATAAAAACATGGATGACCGGCAACTTCTTGATGTTAAACTCAGACAAAACCGAAGTAATTCTACTCGGCCCTGAGCACCTCAGAGATCAATTATCTGGTGATGTGATTTCTGTAGATGGCATTACTCTAGCATCCAACACCACTGTAAAGAATCTCGGCGTTATCTTTGATCGGGACTTGTCCTTTAACTCCCACATAAAGCAAATCTCAAGGACTGCATTCTTCCATCTACGTAATATTTCAAAAATCAGGCACATCTTGTCTCAAAAAGATGCAGAGAAATTGGTTCATGCGTTCGTTACTTTGAGACTGGATTACTGCAACTCCTTATTATCAGGCTGCACTAATAAATCTCTTAGGTCCCTCCAGTTGATTCAGAATGCTGCAGCTCGTATTCTCACTAAAACTAAGAAAAGAGATCACATTACTCCTGCACTAGCTGCTCTGCACTGGCTCCCTGTAAAATCAAGAATCACTTTTAAAATTCTTCTCTTAACTTACAAAGCCTTAATTGGTGATGCACCATCATATCTTAAAGAGCTTGTAGTACCGTATCGCCCACCAGAGAGCTGCGCTCACTAAATGCGGGGCTACTTGTAGTTCCGAGAGTCTTAAAATGTAAAATGGGAGCCAGAGCCTTTAGTTATCAAGCTCCTCTTTTATGGAACCAGCTTCCACCTTCAGTCCGGGAGGCAGACACAGTAACCACATTCAAGAGTAGACTGAAGACTTTCCTCTTTGACAGAGCTTATAGTCAGGGCTGAATCAGGTTTGCCCTGGTCCAGCCCCTGGATATGCTGGTATAGGCTTATAGCTGCTGGGGATGTTTAGGATGCACTGAGCACCTCTCTCCTCTTTTCTTTCTCCTATGGATGAATCTTCATCTCTCCATCACACATGACTAACTCTGCTTTCTCCCGAGTCCTTCTGACTTCACGTCTCATGGGGTCATCGGACCCTATGAGGCGGCATAGATTCCATCTGCTGATGGACCTTCGATGGTTGGATCGTGAGTTCCTGTCGCCAGCTGTGCCACTGCCCTGCTGGGGCTCCGCCCACTCCTCCACTTGGGAGGTCTCCAAACTCTCCATCGTGGAATATGCCTAAATATGAACTATTGATAAACTCTGTCAGATTCCTTGAATGTATTTTAACTCTAAATATGTCCTTCTGTACACATTACATCTATTGCATCTGTCCATCCTGGAGAGGGATCCTCCTCTGTTGCTCTCCTGAAGGCTTCTTCCTTTTTTCCCCCTGAAGGGTTATTTGGGAGTTTTTCCTGGTCCGATGTGAGGTTTTGGGTCAGGGATGTCTATGTGTACAGATTGTAAAGCACTCTGAGACAAATTTGTAATTTGTGAAACTGGGCTATACAAATAAACTGAATTGAATTGAAAGCAGCAACATCTTGTTTTTATGCTCTTAAACTGATTTCCAGCCCACAGAGAGACCAAAAGTGGATTTTACTAAACAAAACCTTTTTTCAACCAAAGAAAGTGTCTTAGGACACACTTCTTACAAGTTTGATGACATTTTCATGAATACCTGATGCTTTCATCACTTTACTGCCTCAAAGCAGCAACATCTTGTTTTTATGCTCTTAAACTGATTTCCAGCCCACAGAGAGACAAAAAGTGGATTTTACTAAACAAAACATGTTTTCAACCAAAGAAAGTGTCTTAGGACACACTTCTTACAAGTTTGATGACATTTTCATGAATACCTGATGCTTTCATCACTTTACTGCCTCATAGCAGCAACATCTTGTTTTTATGCTCTTAAACTGATTTTCAGCCCGCAGAGAGATCAAAAGTGGATTTTACTAAACAAAACCTGTTTTCAACCAAAGAAAGTGTCTTAGGACACACTTCTTACAAGTTTGATGACATTTTCATGAATACCTGATGCTTTCATCACTTTACTGCCTCAAAGCAGCAACATCTTGTTTTTATGCTCTTAAACTGATTTTCAGCCCGCAGAGATCAAAAGTGGATTTTACTAAACAAAACCTGTTTTCTGGGTTTTTTAACCAAAGAAAGTGTCTTAGGACACACTTCTTACAAGTTTGATGACATTTTCATGAATACCTGATGCTTTCATCACTTTACAGCCTCAAAGCAGCAACATTTTGTGTTTATGAACGTAAACTGATTTTCAGCCCGCAGAGATCAAAAGTGGATTTTACTAAACAAAACCTTTTTTCTGGGTTCTGGGTTAACCAAAGAAAGTGTCTTAGGACACACTTCTTACATGTTTGATGACATTTTCATGAATACCTGATGCTTTCATCACTTTACTGCCTC
The DNA here is from genome assembly GCA_036178185.1 of Liparis tanakae. Taxonomy (NCBI): domain Eukaryota; kingdom Metazoa; phylum Chordata; class Actinopteri; order Perciformes; family Liparidae; genus Liparis; species Liparis tanakae. The sequence continues at coordinate 540,576 of JAYMGU010000047.1, forward strand.
AAAGCAGCAACATCTTGTTTTTATGCTCTTAACCTGATTTCCAGCCCACAGAGAGACCAAAAGTGGATTTTACTAAACAAAACCTTTTTTCAACCAAAGAAAGTGTCTTAGGACACACTTCTTACAAGTTTGATGACATTTTCATGAATACCTGATGCTTTCATCACTTTACAGCCTCAAAGCAGCAACATTTTGTGTTTATGAACGTAAACTGATTTTCAGCCCGCAGAGAGATCAAAAGTGGATTTTACTAAACAAAACCTTTTTTCTGGGTTTTTTAACCAAAGAAAGTGTCTTAGGACACACTTCTTACATGTTTGATGACATTTTCATGAATACCTGATGCTTTCATCACTTTACTGCCTCAAAGCAGCAACATCTTGTTTTTATGCTCTTAACCTGATTTCCAGCCCACAGAGAGACCAAAAGTGGATTTTACTAAACAAAACCTTTTTTCAACCAAAGAAAGTGTCTTAGGACACACTTCTTACAAGTTTGATGACATTTTCATGAATACCTGATGCTTTCATCACTTTACTGCCTCAAAGCAGCAACATCTTGTTTTTATGCTCTTAAACTGATTTCCAGCCCACAGAGAGACAAAAAGTGGATTTTACTAAACAAAACATGTTTTCAACCAAAGAAAGTGTCCTAGGACACACTTCTTACAAGTTTGATGACATTTTCATGAATACCTGATGCTTTCATCACTTTACTGCCTCAAAGCAGCAACATCTTGTTTTTATGCTCTTAAACTGATTTCCAGCCCACAGAGAGACAAAAAGTGGATTTTACTAAACAAAACATGTTTTCAACCAAAGAAAGTGTCTTAGGACACACTTCTTACAAGTTTGATGACATTTTCATGAATACCTGATGCTTTCATCACTTTACTGTCTCAAAGCAGCAACATCTTGTTTTTATGCTCTTAAACTGATTTTCAGCCCGCAGAGAGATCAAAAGTGGATTTTACTAAACAAAACCTGTTTTCAACCAAAGAAAGTGTCTTAGGACACACTTCTTACAAGTTTGATGACATTTTCATGAATACCTGATGCTTTCATCATTTTACTGGCTCAAAACAGCAACATCTTGTTTTTATGCTCTTAAACTGATTTTCAGCCCGCAGAGAGATCAAAAGTGGATTTTACTAAACAAAACCTGTTTTCTGGGTTTTTCAACCAAAGAAAGTGTCTTAGGACACACTTCTTACAAGTTTGATGACATTTTCATGAATACCTGATGCTTTCATCACTTTACTGCCTCAAAGCAGCAACATCTTGTTTTTATGCTCTTAAACTGATTTTCAGCCCGCAGAGAGATCAAAAGTGGATTTTACTAAACAAAACCTGTTTTCAACCAAAGAAAGTGTCTTAGGACACACTTCTTACAAGTTTGATGACATTTTCATGAATACCTGATGCTTTCATCACTTTACAGCCTCAAAGCAGCAACATTTTGTGTTTATGAACGTAAACTGATTTTCAGCCCGCAGAGAGATCAAAAGTGGATTTTACTAAACAAAACCTTTTTTCTGGGTTTTTTAACCAAAGAAAGTGTCTTAGGACACACTTCTTACAAGTTTGATGACATTTTCATGAATACCTGATGCTTTCATCACTTTACTGCCTCAAAGCAGCAACATCTTGTTTTTATGCTCTTAAACTGATTTTCAGCCCACAGAGAGATCAAAAGTGGATTTTACTAAACAAAACCTTTTTTTGGTTTTCAACTAAAGAAAGTGTCTTAGGACACACTTCCTACAAGTTTGATGACATTTTCATGAATACCTGATGCTTTCATCACTTTACTGCCTCAAAGCAGCAACATCTTGTTTTTATGCTCTTAAACTGATTTTCAGCCCGCAGAGAGATCAAAAGTGGATTTTACTAAACAAAACATGTTTTCAACCAAAGAAAGTGTCTTAGGACACACTTCTTACAAGTTTGATGACATTTTCATGAATACCTGATGCTTTCATCACTTTACTGCCTCAAAGCAGCAACATCTTGTTTTTATGCTCTTAAACTGATTTTCAGCCCACAGAGAGACAAAAAGTGGATGTTACTAAACAAAACATGTTTTCAACCAAAGAAAGTGTCTTAGGACACACTTCTTACAAGTTTGATGACATTTTCATGAATACCTGATGCTTTCATCACTTTACTGCCTCAAAGCAGCAACATCTTGTTTTTATGCTCTTAAACTGATTTTCAGCCCACAGAGAGATCAAAAGTGGATTTTACTAAACAAAACCTGTTTTCTGTTTTTCAACCAAAGAAAGTGTCTTAGGACACACTTACAAGTTTGATGACATTTTCATGAATACCTGATGCTTTCATCACTTTACTGCCTCAAAGCAGCAACATCTTGTTTTTATGCTCTTAAACTGATTTTTAGCCCGCAGAGAGATCAAAAGTGGATTTTACTAAACAAAACCTGTTTTCTGGGTTTTTTAACCAAAGAAAGTGTCTTAGGACACACTTCTTACAAGTTTGATGACATTTTCATGAATACCTGATGCTTTCATCACTTTACTGTCTCAAAGCAGCAACATCTTGTTTTTATGCTCTTAAACTGATTTTCAGCCCGCAGAGAGATCAAAAGTGGATTTTACTAAACAAAACCTGTTTTCAACCAAAGAAAGTGTCTTAGGACACACTTCTTACAAGTTTGATGACATTTTCATGAATACCTGATGCTTTCATCATTTTACTGGCTCAAAACAGCAACATCTTGTTTTTATGCTCTTAAACTGATTTTCAGCCCGCAGAGAGATCAAAAGTGGATTTTACTAAACAAAACCTGTTTTCTGGGTTTTTCAACCAAAGAAAGTGTCTTAGGACACACTTCTTACAAGTTTGATGACATTTTCATGAATACCTGATGCTTTCATCACTTTACTGCCTCAAAGCAGCAACATCTTGTTTTTATGCTCTTAAACTGATTTTCAGCCCGCAGAGAGATCAAAAGTGGATTTTATTAAACAAAACCTGTTTTCAACCAAAGAAAGTGTCTTAGGACACACTTCTTATAAGTTTGATGACATTTTCATGAATACCTGATGCTTTCATCACTTTACTGCCTCAAAGCAGCAACATCTTGTTTTTATGCTCTTAAACTGATTTCCAGCCCACAGAGAGACAAAAAGTGGATTTTACTAAACAAAACATGTTTTCAACCAAAGAAAGTGTCTTAGGACACACTTCTTACAAGTTTGATGACATTTTCATGAATACCTGATGCTTTCATCACTTTACTGTCTCAAAGCAGCAACATCTTGTTTTTATGCTCTTAAACTGATTTTCAGCCCGCAGAGAGATCAAAAGTGGATTTTACTAAACAAAACCTGTTTTCAACCAAAGAAAGTGTCTTAGGACACACTTACTACAAGTTTGATGACATTTTCATGAATACCTGATGCTTTCATCATTTTACTGGCTCAAAACAGCAACATCTTGTTTTTATGCTCTTAAACTGATTTTCAGCCCGCAGAGAGATCAAAAGTGGATTTTACTAAACAAAACCTGTTTTCAACCAAAGAAAGTGTCTTAGGACACACTTCTTACAAGTTTGATGACATTTTCATGAATACCTGATGCTTTCATCACTTTACTGCCTCAAAGCAGCAACATCTTGTTTTTATGCTCTTAAACTGATTTTCAGCCCGCAGAGAGATCAAAAGTGGATTTTACTAAACAAAACCTTTTTCTGGGTTTTTTAACCAAAGAAAGTGTCTTAGGACACACTTCTTACAAGTTTGATGACATTTTCATGAATACCTGATGCTTTCATCACTTTACTGCCTCAAAGCAGCAACATCTTGTTTTTATGCTCTTAACCTGATTTCCAGCCCACAGAGAGAGACCAAAAGTGGATTTTACTAAACAAAACCTTTTTTCAACCAAAGAAAGTGTCTTAGGACACACTTCTTACAAGTTTGATGACATTTTCATGAATACCTGATGCTTTCATCACTTTACTTCCTCAAAGCAGCAACATCTTGTTTTTATGCTCTTAAACTGATTTCCAGCCCACAGAGAGACAAAAAGTGGATTTTACTAAACAAAACATGTTTTCAACCAAAGAAAGTGTCTTAGGACACACTTCTTACAAGTTTGATGACATTTTCATGAATACCTGATGCTTTCATCACTTTACTGTCTCAAAGCAGCAACATCTTGTTTTTATGCTCTTAAACTGATTTTCAGCATGCAGAGAGATCAAAAGTGGATTTTACTAAACAAAACCTGTTTTCAACCAAAGAAAGTGTCTTAGGACACACTTCTTACAAGTTTGATGACATTTTCATGAATACCTGATGCTTTCATCATTTTACTGCCTCAAACAGCAACATCTTGTTTTTATGCTCTTAAACTGATTTTCAGCCCGCAGAGAGATCAAAAGTGGATTTTACTAAACAAAACCTGTTTTCTGGGTTTTTCAACCAAAGAAAGTGTCTTAGGACACACTTCTTACAAGTTTGATGACATTTTCATGAATACCTGATGCTTTCATCACTTTACTGCCTTAAAGCAGCAACATCTTGTTTTTATGCTCTTAAACTGATTTTCAGCCCGCAGAGAGATCAAAAGTGGATTTTACTAAACAAAACCTGTTTTCAACCAAAGAAAGTGTCTTAGGACACACTTCTTACAAGTTTGATGACATTTTCATGAATACCTGATGCTTTCGTCACTTTACTGCCTCAAAGCAGCAACATCTTGTTTTTATGCTCTTAAACTGATTTTCAGCCCGCAGAGAGATCAAAAGTGGATTTTACTAAACAAAACCTGTTTTCAACCAAAGAAAGTGTCTTAGGACACACTTCTTACAAGTTTGATGACATTTTCATGAATACCTGATGCTTTCATCACTTTACTGGCTCAAAGCAGCAACATCTTGTTTTTATGCTCTTAAACTGATTTTCAGCCCGCAGAGAGATCAAAAGTGGATTTTACTAAACAAAACCTGTTTTCTGGGTTTTTCAACCAAACAAAATGTGTCTTAGGACACACTTCTTACAAGTTTGATGACATTGTCATGAATACCTGATGCTTTCATCACTTTACTGTCTCAAAGCAGCAACATCTTGTTTTTATGCTCTTAAACTGATTTTCAGCCCACAGAGAGACAAAAAGTGGATTTTACTAAACAAAACCTGTTTTCAACCAAAGAAAGTGTCTTAGGACACACTTCTTACAAGTTTGATGACATTTTCATGAATACCTGATGCTTTCATCATTTTACTGGCTCAAAACAGCAACATCTTGTTTTTATGCTCTTAAACTGATTTTCAGCCCGCAGAGATCAAAAGTGGATTTTACTAAACAAAACCTGTTTTCTGGGTTTTTCAACCAAAGAAAGTGTCTTAGGACACACTTCTTACAAGTTTGATGACATTTTCATGAATACCTGATGCTTTCATCACTTTACTGCCTCAAAGCAGCAACATCTTGTTTTTATGCTCTTAAACTGATTTTTAGCCCGCAGAGAGATCAAAAGTGGATTTTACTAAACAAAACCTGTCTTTTCAACCAAAGAAAGTGTCTTAGGACACACTTCTTACAAGTTTGATGACATTTTCATGAATACCTGATGCTTTCATCATTTTACTGCCTCAAAGCAGCAACATCTTGTTTTTATGCTCTTAAACTGATTTTCTGCCTGCTGAGAGATCAAAAGTGGATTTTACTAAACAAAACCTGTTTTTTTTTCAACAAAGAAAGTGTCTTAGGACACACTTCTTACAAGTTTGATGACATTTTCATGAATACCTGATGCTTTCATCACTTTACTGCCTCAAAGCAGCAACATCTTGTTTTTATGCTCTTAAACTGATTTCAGCCGTCAGAGAGGACAAAAGTGGATTTTACAAAACAAAACTGTTTTCAACCAAAGAAAGTGTCTTAGGACACACTTCTTACAAGTTTGATGACATTTTCATGAATACCTGATGCTTTCATCACTTTACTGCCTAAAAAGCAGCAACATCTTGTTTTTATGCTCTTAAACTGATTTTCAGCCCGCAGAGAGATCAAAAGTGGATTTTACTAAACAAAACCTGTTTTCAACCAAAGAAAGTGTCTTAGGACACACTTCTTACAAGTTTGATGACATTTTCATGAATACCTGATGCTTTCATCACTTTACTGCCTTAAAGCAGCAACATCTTGTTTTTATGCTCTTAAACTGATTTTCAGCCCCAGAGAGACAAAAGTGGATTTTACTAAACAAAACATGTTTTCATCCAAAGAAAGTGTCTTAGGACACACTTCTTACAAGTTTGATGACATTTTCATGAATACCTGATGCTTTCATCACTTTACTGTCTCAAAGCAGCAACATCTTGTTTTTATGCTCTTAAACTGATTTTCAGCCCCAGAGAGATCAAAGTGGATTTTACTAAACAAAACCTGTTTTCAACCAAAAGAA
>JAYMGU010000047.1:547510-578257 GCA_036178185.1 Liparis tanakae
GACATTTTCATGAATACCTGATGCTTTCATCACTTTACTGCCTTAAAGCAGCAACATCTTGTTTTTTATGCTCTTAAACTGATTTTCAGCCCGCAGAGAGATCAAAAGTGGATTTTTTACTAAACAAAACCTTTTTCTGGTTTTTCTGGTTTTAACCAAAGAAAGTGTCTTAGGATACACTTCTTAGAAGTTTGATGACATTTTCATGAATACCTGATGCTTTCATCACTTTACAGCCTCAAAGCAGCAACATTTTGTGTTTATGAACGTAAACTGATTTTCAGCCCGCAGAGAGATCAAAAGTGGATTTACTAAACAAAACCTTTTTCTGGGTTTTTTTTAACTAAAGAAAGTGTTTTAGGACACACTTCTTACAAGTTTGATGACATTTTCATGAATACATGATCCTTTCATCACTTTACTGCCTCAAAGCAGCAACATCTTGTTTTTATGCTCTTAAACTGATTTTCAGACAGAGAGATCAAAAGTGGATTTTACTAAACAAAACTTGCTTTCTGTTTTCGGGTTTTAACCAAAGAAAGTGTCTTAGGACACACTTCTTACAAGTTTGATGACATTTTCATGAATACCTGATGCTTTTCATCACTTTACTGCCTCAAAGCAGCAACATCTTGTTTTTATGCTCTTAAACTGATTTTCCAGCCCGCAGAGAGATCAAAAGTGGATTTTACTAAACAAACCTGTTTTCAACCAAAAGAAAGTGTCTTAGGACACACTTCTTACAGGTTTGATGACATTTTCATGAATACCTGATGCTTTCATCACTTTACATACCTCAAAGCAGCAACATTTGTGTTTATGCTCGTGAAACTGATTTTTATCCCATAAGAGATCAAAAGTGGATTTTTACTAAACAAACCTTTTTTTCAACCAAAAGTGTCTTAGGACACACTTCTTACAAGTTTGATGACATTTTCGCTGTGAATACCTGCCATGCTTTCATCACTTTACTGCCTCAAAACAGCAACATCTTGTTTTATGCTCTTAAACTGATTTTTCAGCCCACATAGGAGAGATTAAAAGTGGATTTTACTAAACAAAACCTGTTTTCTCGGTTTTTCAACCAAAAGAAAGTGTCTTAGGACACACTTCTTAAGGATTTGATGACATTTTTCATGAATACCTGATGCTTTCATCACTTTGCTGCCTCAAAAGCAGCAACATCTTGTTTTTATGCTCTTAAACTGATTTTCAGCCCATAGAAGAGATCAAAAGTGGATTTTTACTAAGCAAAAACCTGTTTTTTTAACAAAGAAAGTGTCTTAGGACACACTTCTTACATGTTTGATGACATTTTCATGAATACCTGATGCTTTCATCACTTTACTGCCTCAAAGCAGCAACATCTTGTTTTATGCTCTTAAACTGATTTCCAGCCCACAGAGAGACAAAAAGTGGATTTTACTAAACAAAACATGTTTTCAACCAAAGAAAGTGTCTTAGGACACACTTCTTACAAGTTTGATGACATTTTCATGAATACCTGATGCTTTCATCATTTCACTGGCTCAAAACAGCAACATCTTGTTTTTATGCTCTTAAACTGATTTTCAGCCCGCAGAAAGATCAAAAGTGGATTTTACTAAACAAAACCTGTTTTCTTTCAACCAAAGAAAGTGTCTTAGGACACACTTCTTACATGTTTGATGACATTTTTATGAATACCTGATGCTTTCATCACTTTACTGCCTCAAAGCAGCAACATCTTGTTTTATGCTCTTAAACTGATTTTCAGCCGCAGAGATCAAAAGTGGATTTTATTAAACAAAACCTGTTTTTTCAACCAAGAAATTGTCTTAGGACACACTTCTTACAAGTTTGATGACATTTCCTTGAATACCTGATGCTTTCATCACTTTACTGGCTCAAAGCAGCAACATCTTGTTTTTTATGCTCTTAAACTGATTTTCAGCCACAGAGATCAAAAGTGGATTTACTAAACAAAACCTTTTTTCTGTTTTTTAACCAAAGAGTGTTTAGGACACACTTCTTACAAGTTTGATGACATTTCATGAATACCTGATGCTTTCATCACTTTACTGCCTCAAAGCAGCAACATCTTGTTTTATGCTCTTAAACTGATTTTCAGACCGCAGAGAGATCAAAAGTGGATTTTACTAAACAAAACCTGTTTCTGGGTTTTTAACCAAAGAAAGTGTCTTAGGACACACTTCTTACAAGTTTGATGACATTTTCATGAATACCTGATGCTTTCATCACTTTACTGCCTCAAAGCAAGCAACATCTTGTTTTATGCTCTTAAACTGATTTTCAGCCATAGAGATCAAAAGTGGATTTTACTAAACAAAACCTGTTTTCTGGGTTTTTTAACCAAGAAAGTCTTAGGACACACTTCTTACAAGTTTGATGATTTATTTTCATGAATACCTGATGCTTTCATCACTTTACTGCCTCAAAGCAGCAACATCTTGTTTATGTCTTAAACTGATTTTCAGCCCAGAGAGATCAAAAGTGGATTTTACTAAACAAACCTGTTTTCAGCAAAAGTGTCTTAGGACACACTTCTTACAAGTTTGATGACATTTTCATGAATACCTGATGCTTTCATCACTTTACTGCCTCAAAGCAGCAACATCTTGTTTATGCTCTTAAACTGATTTTCAGCCGCAGAGAGATTAAAAGTGGATTTTACTAAGCAAAACCTGTTTTCTGGGTTTTAACAAAAGAAAGTGTCTTAGGACACACTTCTTACAAGTTTGATGACATTTTCATGAATACCTGATGCTTTCATCACTTTACTGCCTCAAGCAGCAACATCTTGTTTTATGCTCTTAAACTGATTTTCAGCCACAGAGAGATCAAAAGTGGATTTTTTTACTAACAAAACCTGTTTTTCTGGGTTTTCAACAAAAGAAAGTGTCTTAGGACACTTCTTACAAGTTTGATGACATTTTCATGAATACCTGATGCTTTCATCACTTTACTGCCTCAAAGCAGCAACATCTTGTTTTTATGCTCTTAAACTGATTTCCAGCCACAGAGAGACCAAAAGTGGATTTACTAAACAAAACCTGTTTTCAACCAAAGAAAGTGTCTTAGGACACACTTCTTACAAGTTTGATGACATTTTCATGAATACCTGATGCTTTTCTTTATCACTTTACTGCCTCAAAGCAGCAACATCTTGTTTTTATGCTCTTAAACTGATTTCAGCCCATACAGAGACAAAAAGTGGATTTTTATAAAAAGCAAAACCTGTTTTCTGGGTTTTCAACCAAGAAAGTGTCTTAGGACACACTTCTTACAGTTTGATGACATTTTCATGAATACCTGATGCTTTCATCACTTTGCCTCAAAAGCAGCAACATCTTGTTTTTATGCTCTTAAACTGATTTCCAGCCCACAGAGAGACAAAAAGTGGATTTTACTAAACAAAACCTGTTTCAGCAAAAAGTGTCTTAGGACACACTTCTTACAAGTTTGATGACATTTTCATGAATACCTGATGCTTTCATCATTTACTGGCTCAAAAGCAGCAACATCTTGTTTTATGCTCTTAAACTGACTTTCAGCCATAGAGAGATCAAAAGTGGATTTTACTAAACAAAACCTGTTTTCTCGGTTTTTCAACCAAAGAAAGTGTCTTAGGACACACTTCTTACAAGTTTGATGACATTTTCATGAATACCTGATGCTTTCATCACTTTACTGCCTCAAAGCAGCAACATCTTGTTTTATATGTTAAACATTTCCAGCCCACAGAGAGAGACCAAAAGTGGATTTTACTAAACAAAACCTTTTTTCAACCAAAGAAAGTGTCTTAGGACACACTTCTTACAAGTTTGATGACATTTTCATGAATACCTGATGCTTTCATCACTTTACTGCCTCAAAGCAGCAACATCTTGTTTTTATGCTCTTAANCTGATTTTCAGCCGCAGAGATCAAAGTGGATTTCACTAAAGCAAAACCTGTTTTCAACCAAAGAAAGTGTCTTAGGACACACTTACAAGTTTGATGACATTTTCATGAATACCTGATGCTTTTCATCTTTACTGCCTCAAAGCAGCAACATCTTGTTTTATGCTCTTAAACTGATTTTCAGCCGCAGAGATCAAAAGTGGATTTTACTAAACAAAACCTTTTTTCTGGGTTTTTTAACCAAAGAAAGTGTCTTAGGACACACTTCTTACATGTTTGATGACATTTTCATGAATACCTGATGCTTTCATCACTTTACTGCCTCAAAGCAGCAACATCTTGTTTTATGCTCTTAAACTGATTTTCAGCCCGGAGAGATCAAAAGTGGATTTTACTAAAGCAAAACCTGTTTTCAACCAAAAGAAAGTGTCTTAGGACACACTTCTTACAAGTTTGATGACATTTTCATGAATACCTGATGCTTTCATCACTTTACTGCCTCAAAGCAGCAACATCTTGTTTTATGCTCTTAAACTGATTTTCAGCCGCAGAGAGATCAAAAGTGGATTTTACTAAACAAAACCTGTTTTCTGTTTTTTAACCAAAAAGTGTCTTAGGACATATGTATTACATGTTTGATGACATTTTCATGAATACCTGATGCTTTCATCACTTTACTGCCTCAAAGCAGCAACATCTTGTTTTATGCTCTTAAACTGATTTTCAGCGCAGAGAGATCAAAAGTGGATTTTATTAAACAAAACCTGTTTTCAACCAAAGAGAGAGTGTCTTAGGACACTTCTTATATGTTTGATGACATTTTCATGAATACCTGATGCTTTCATCACTTTACTGGCTCAAAGCAGCAACATCTTGTTTTATATGTAAACTGATTTTTCAGCCAGAGAGATCAAAAGTGGATTTTACTAAACAAAACCTGTTTTTCCAGCAAAGAAAGTGTCTTAGGACACACTTCTTACAAGTTTGATGACATTTTCATGAATACCTGATGCTTTCATCACTTTACTGCCTCAAAGCAGCAACATCTTGTTTTATGCTCTTAAACTGATTTTCAGCCGCAGAGAGATCAAAGTGGATTTTACTAAACAAAACCTTTTTTCTGGTTTTTTTAACAAAAGTGTCTTGTCTTAGGATACACTTCTTAGATTTGATGACATTTTCATGAATACCTGATGCTTTCATCACTTTACTGCCTCAAAGCAGCAACATCTTGTTTTATGCTCTTAAACTGATTTTCAGACCGCAGAGAGATCAAAAGTGGATTTTACTAAACAAAACCTGTTTTCTGGGTTTTTTAACCAAAGAAAGTGTCTTAGGACACACTTCTTACAAGTTTGATGACATTTTCATGAATACCTGATCCTTTCATCACTTTACTGCCTCAAAGCAGCAACATCTTGTTTTTATGCTCTTAAACTGATTTTCAGCCCGCAGAGAGATCAAAAGTGGATTTTACTAAACAAAACCTGTTTTCAACCAAAGAAAGTGTCTTAGGACACACTTCTTACAAGTTTGATGACATTTTCATGAATACCTGATGCTTTCATCACTTTACAGCCTCAAAGCAGCAACATTTTGTGTTTATGAGCGTAAACTGATTTTCAGCCACAGAGAGAGATCAAAAGTGGATTTTTACTAAACAAAACCTTTTTTCTGGGTTTTTAACCAAGAATGTGTCTTAGGACACACTTCTTACATGTTTGATGACATTTTTCATGAATACCTGATGCTTTCATCACTTTACTGCCTCAAAGCAGCAACATCTTGTTTTTATGCTCTTAACCTGATTTCCAGCCCACAGAGAGACCAAAAGTGGATTTTACTAAACAAAACCTTTTTTCAACCAAAGAAAGTGTCTTAGGACACACTTCTTACAAGTTTGATGACATTTTCATGAATACCTGATGCTTTCATCACTTTACTGCCTCAAAGCAGCAACATCTTGTTTTTATGCTCTTAAACTGATTTCCAGCCCGCAGAGACCAAAAGTGGATTTTACTAAACAAAACCTGTTTTCAACCAAAGAAAGTGTCTTAGGACACACTTCTTACAAGTTTGATGACATTTTCATGAATACCTGATGCTTTCATCACTTTACTGCCTCAAAGCAGCAACATCTTGTTTTTATGCTTAAACTGATTTCCTGCCCACAGAGAGACAAAAAGTGGATTTTACTAAACAAAACATGTTTTCAACCAAAGAAAGTGTCTTAGGACACACTTCTTACAAGTTTGATGACATTTTCATGAATACCTGATGCTTTCATCACTTTACTGCCTCAAAGCAGCAACATCTTGTTTTTATGCTCTTAAACTGATTTTCAGAGAGATCAAACGTGGATTTTACTAAACAAAACCTGTTTTCAACCAAAAGTGTGTCTTAGGACACACTTACAAGTTTGATGACATTTTCATGAATACCTGATGCTTTCATCACTTTACAGCCTCAAAGCAGCAACATTTTGTGTTTATGAACGTAAACTGATTTTCAGCCACAGAGAGATCAAAAAGTGGATTTTACTAAACAAAACCTTTTTGGGTTTTTAACCAAAAGTGTCTTAGGACACACTTCTTACATGTTTGATGACATTTTCATGAATACCTGATGCTTTCATCACTTTACTGCCTCAAAGCAGCAACATCTTGTTTTTATGCTCTTAACCTGATTTCCAGCCCACAGAGAGACCAAAGTGGTTTTACTAAACAAAACCTTTTTTTCAACCAAAGAAAGTGTCTTAGGACACACTTCTTACAAGTTTGATGACATTTTCATGAATACCTGATGCTTTCATCACTTTACTGCCTCAAAGCAGCAACATCTTGTTTTTATGCTCTTAAACTGATTTTCAGCCCACAGAGAGACAAAAAGTGGATTTTACTAAACAAAACATGTTTTCAACCAAAGAAAGTGTCTTAGGACACACTTCTTACAAGTTTGATGACATTTTCATGAATACCTGATGCTTTCATCATTTTACTGGCTCAAAACAGCAACATCTTGTTTTTATGCTCTTAAACTGACTTTCAGCCCGCACAGAGATCAAAAGTGGATTTTACTAAACAAAACCTGTTTTCTCGGTTTTTCAACCAAAGAAAGTGTCTTAGGACACACTTCTTACAAGTTTGATGACATTTTCATGAATACCTGATGCTTTCATCACTTTACTGCCTCAAAGCAGCAACATCTTGTTTTTATGCTCTTAACCTGATTTCCAGCCCACAGAGAGACCAAAAGTGGATTTTACTAAACAAAACCTTTTTCAACCAAAGAAAGTGTCTTAGGACACACTTCTTACTAGGATTTGATGACATTTCATGAATACCTGATGCTTTCATCACTTTACTGCCTCAAAGCAACATCTTGTTTTATGCTCTTAAACTGATTTTCAGCCCGCAGAGAGATCAAAAGTGGATTTTACTAAACAAAACCGGTTTTCAACCAAAGAAAGTGTCTTAGGACACACTTCTTACAAGTTTGATGACATTTTCATGAATACCTGATGCTTTCATCATCCTTTACTGCCTCAAAGCAGCAACATCTTGTTTTATGCTCTTAAACTGATTTTCAGCCAGAGAGATCAAAAGTGGATTTTACTAAACAAAACCTTTTTTCTGGGTTTTTTAACCAAAGAAAGTGTCTTAGGACACACTTCTTACATGTTTGATGACATTTTCATGAATACCTGATGCTTTCATCACTTTACTGCCTCAAAGCAGCAACATCTTGTTTTTATGCTCTTAAACTGATTTTCAGCCCGCAGAGAGATCAAAAGTGGATTTTACTAAACAAAACCTGTTTTCAACCAAAAGTGTCTTAGGACACACTTCTTTAAGTTTGATGACATTTTCATGAATACCTGATGCTTTCATCACTTTACTGCCTCAAAGCAGCAACATCTTGTTCTTATGCTCTTAAACTGATTTCCAGCCCGCAGAGAGATCAAAAGTGGATTTTACTAAACAAAACCTGTTTTCTGTTTTTTAACCAAAGAAAGTGTCTTAGGACACACTTATTACATGTTTGATGACATTTTCATGAATGCCTGATGCTTTCATCACTTTACTGCCTCAAAGCAGCAACATCTTGTTTTATGCTCTTAAACTGATTTTCAGCCGCAGAGAGATCAAAGTGGATTTTATTAAACAAAACCTGTTTTCAACCAAAGAAAGTGTCTTAGGACACACTTCTTATATGTTTGATGACATTTTCATGAATACCTGATGCTTTCATCACTTTACTGGCTCAAAGCAGCAACATCTTGTTTTATGCTCTTAAGCTGATTTTCAGCCGCAGAGAGATCAAAGTGGATTTTACTAAACAAAACCTGTTTTCAGCAGAAAGTGTCTTAGGACACACTTCTTACAAGTTTGATGACATTTTCATGAATACCTGATGCTTTCATCACTTTACTGCCTCAAAGCAGCAACATCTTGTTTTGATGCTCTTAAACTGATTTTCAGCCCAGAGAGATCAAAGTGGATTTTACTAAACAAAACCTGTTTTTCAACCAAAGAAAGTGTCTTAGGACTTCTTACAAGTTTGATGACATTTTCATGAATACCTGATGCTTTCATCACTTTACTGCCTCAAAGCAGCAACATCTTGTTTTTATGCTCTTAAACTGATTTTTCAGCCAGAGAGATCAAAAGTGGATTTTACTAAACAAAACCTGTTTTCTGGGTTTTAACCAAGAAAGTGTCTTAGGACACACTTCTTACATGTTTGATGACATTTTCATGAATACCTGATGCTTTCATCACTTTACTGCCTCAAAGCAGCAACATCTTGTTTTTATGCTCTTAAACTGATTTTCAGCCCGCAGAGAGATCAAAAGTGGATTTTACTAAACAAAACCTGTTTTCAACCAAAGAAAGTGTCTTAGGACACACTTCTTACAAGTTTGATGACATTTTCATGAATACCTGATGCTTTCATCACTTTACTGCCTCAAAGCAGCAACATCTTGTTTTTATGCTCTTAAACTGATTTTCAGCCCGCAGAGAGATCAAAAGTGGATTTTACTAAACAAAACCTGTTTTCTGTTTTTTAACCAAAGAAAGTGTCTTAGGACACACTTATTACATGTTTGATGACATTTTCATGAATACCTGATGCTTTCATCACTTTACTGCCTCAAAGAAGCAACATCTTGTTTTTATGCTCTTAAACTGATTTTCAGCCCGCAGAGAGTTCAAAAGTGGATTTTATTAAACAAAACCTGTTTTCAACCAAAGAAAGTGTCTTAGGACACACTTCTTATATGTTTGATGACATTTTCATGAATACCTGATGCTTTCATCACTTTACTGGCTCAAAGCAGCAACATCTTGTTTTTATGCTCTTAAACTGATTTTCAGCCCGCAGAGAGAGAGATCAAAAGTGGATTTTACTAAACAAAACCTGTTTTCAACCAAAGAAAGTGTCTTAGGACACACTTCTTACAAGTTTGATGACATTTTCATGAATACCTGATGCTTTCATCACTTTACTGCCTCAAAGCAACATCTTGTTTTTATGCTCTTAAACTGATTTTGAGCCCGGAGAGAGATCAAAAGTGGATTTTACTAAACAAAACCTTTTTTCTGGTTTTTTTAACCAAAGAAAGTGTCTTAGGATACACTTCTAAGAAGTTTGATGACATTTTCATGAATACCTGATGCTTTCATCACTTTACTGCCTCAAAGCAGCAACATCTTGTTTTTATGCTCTTAAACTGATTTTCAGACCGCAGAGAGATCAAAAGTGGATTTTACTAAACAAAACCTGTTTTCTGGGTTTTTTAACCAAAGAAAGTGTCTTAGGACACACTTCTTACAAGTTTGATGACATTTTCATGAATACCTGATCCTTTCATCACTTTACTGCCTCAAAGCAGCAACATCTTGTTTTTATGCTCTTAAACTGATTTTCAGACCGCAGAGAGATCAAAAGTGGATTTTACTAAACAAAACCTGTTTTCTGGGTTTTTAACCAAAAGTGTCTTAGGACACACTTCTTACAAGTTTGATGACATTTTCATGAATACCTGATCCTTTCATCACTTTACTGCCTCAAAGCAGCAACATCTTGTTTTTATGCTCTTAAACTGATTTTCAGCCAGCAGAGAGATCAAAAGTGGATTTTACTAAACAAAACCTGTTTTCAACCAAAGTAAGTGTCTTAGGACACACTTCTTACAGGTTTGATGACATTTTCATGAATACCTGATGCTTTCATCACTTTACAGCCTCAAAGCAGCAACATTTTGTGTTTATGAACGTAAACTGATTTTCAGCCCGCAGAGAGATCAAAAGTGGATTTTACTAAACAAAACCTTTTTTCAACCAAAGAAAGTGTCTTAGGACACACTTCTTACAAGTTTGATGACATTTTCATGAATACATGATGCTTTCATCACTTTACTGCCTCAAAGCAGCAACGTCTTGTTATGCTCTTAAACTGATTTTCAGCCCGCAGAGAGATCAAAAGTGGATTTTACTAAACAAAACATGTTTTCAACCAAAGAAAGTGTCTTAGGACACACTTCTTATATGTTTGATGACATTTTCATGAATACCTGATGCTTTCATCACTTTACTGGCTCAAAGCAGCAACATCTTGTTTTTATGCTCTTAAACTGATTTTCAGCCCGCAGAGATCAAAAGTGGATTTTACTAAACAAAACCTTTTTTCTGTTTTTTTTTAACCAAAGAAAGTGTCTTAGGATACACTTCTAAGAAGTTTGATGACATTTTCATGAATACCTGATGCTTTCATCACTTTACTGCCTCAAAGCAGCAACATCTTGTTTTTATGCTCTTAAACTGATTTTTAGCCCGCAGAGAGATCAAAAGTGGATTTTACTAAACAAAACCTGTTTTCTGGGTTTTTTAACCAAAGAAAGTGTCTTAGGACACACTTCTTACAAGTTTGATGACATTTTCATGAATACCTGATGCTTTCATCACTTTACTGCCTCAAAGCAGCAACATCTTGTTTTTATGCTCTTAAACTGATTTCCAGCCCACAGAGAACCAAAAGTGGATTTTACTAAACAAAACCTGTTTTCAACCAAAGAAAGTGTCTTAGGACACACTTCTTACAAGTTTGATGACATTTTCATGAATACCTGATGCTTTCATCACTTTACTGCCTCAAAGCAGCAACATCTTGTTTTTATGCTCTTAAACTGATTTTCAGACCGCAGAGAGATCAAAAGTGGATTTTACTAAACAAAACCTGTTTTCTGGGTTTTTTAACCAAAGAAAGTGTCTTAGGACACACTTCTTACAAGTTTGATGACATTTTCATGAATACCTGATCCTTTCATCACTTTACTGCCTCAAAGCAGCAACATCTTGTTTTTATGCTCTTAAACTGATTTTCAGCCCGCAGAGAGATCAAAAGTGGATTTTACTAAACAAAACCTTTTTTCAACCAAAGAAAGTGTCTTAGGACACACTTCTTACAAGTTTGATGACATTTTCATGAATACATGATGCTTTCATCACTTTACTGCCTCAAAGCAGCAACATCTTGTTTTTATGCTCTTAAACTGATTTTCAGCCCGCAGAGAGATTAAAAGTGGATTTTACTAAACAAAACCTGTTTTCAACCAAAGAAAGTGTCTTAGGACACACTTCTTACAAGTTTGATGACATTTTCATGAATACCTGATGCTTTCATCACTTTGCTGCCTCAAAGCAGCAACATCTTGTTGTTATGCTCTTAAACTGATTTTCAGCCCGCAGAGAGATCAAAAGTGGATTTTACTAAACAAAACATGTTTTCAACCAAAGAAAGTGTCTTAGGACACACTTCTTATATGTTTGATGACATTTTCATGAATACCTGATGCTTTCATCACTTTACTGGCTCAAAGCAGCAACATCTTGTTTTTATGCTCTTAAACTGATTTTCAGCCAGAGAGATCAAAAAGTGGATTTTACTAAACAAAACCTTTTTTCTGGTTTTTTTAACCAAAGAAAGTGTCTTAGGATACACTTCTAAGAAGTTTGATGACATTTTCATGAATACCTCATGCTTTCATCACTTTACTGCCTCAAAGCAGCAACATCTTGTTTTTATGCTCTTAAACTGATTTTTAGCCCAGAGAGATCAAAAGTGGATTTTACTAAACAAAACCTGTTTTCTGGGTTTTTAACCAAGAAAGTGTCTTAGGACACACTTCTTACAAGTTTGATGACATTTTCATGAATACCTGATGCTTTCATCACTTTACTGCCTCAAAGCAGCAACATCTTGTTTTTATGCTCTTAAACTGATTTCACACAGAGAGACCAAAGTGGATTTTACTAAACAAAACCTGTTTTCAACCAAAAGAAAGTGTCTTATTTCACACTTCTTACAAGTTTGATGACATTTTCATGAATACCTGATGCTTTCATCACTTTACTGCCTCAAAGCAGCAACATCTTGTTTTTATGCTCTTAAACTGATTTTCAGACCAGAGAGATCAAAAGTGGATTTTACTAAACAAAACCTGATTTCTGGGTTTTTTAACGAAAGAAAGTGTCTTAGGACACACTTCTTACAAGTTTGATGACATTTTCATGAATACCTGATCCTTTCATCACTTTACTGCCTCAAAGCAGCAACATCTTGTTTTTATGCTCTTAAACTGATTTTCAGCCCGCGGAGAGATCAAAAGTGGATTTTACTAAACAAAACCTGTTTTCAACCAAAGAAAGTGTCTTAGGACACACTTCTTACAGGTTTGATGACATTTTCATGAATACCTGATGCTTTCATCACTTTACAGCCTCAAAGCAGCAACATTTTGTGTTTATGAACGTAAACTGATTTTCAGCCCGCAGAGAGATCAAAAGTGGATTTTACTAAACAAAACCTGTTTTCAACCAAAGAAAGTGTCTTAGGACACACTTCTTACAAGTTTGATGACATTTTCATGAATACCTGATGCTTTCATCACTTTGCTGCCTCAAAGCAGCAACATCTTGTTGTTATGCTCTTAAACTGATTTTCAGCCCGCAGAGAGATCAAAAGTGGATTTTACTAAACAAAACATGTTTTCAACCAAAGAAAGTGTCTTAGGACACACTTCTTATATGTTTGATGACATTTTCATGAATACCTGATGCTTTCATCACTTTACTGGCTCAAAGCAGCAACATCTTGTTTTTATGCTCTTAAACTGATTTTCAGCCATGAGAGATCAAAGTGGATTTTACTAAACAAAACCTTTTTTCTGGTTTTTTTAACCAAAGAAAGTGTCTTAGGATACACTTCTAAGAAGTTTGATGACATTTTCATGAATACCTGATGCTTTCATCACTTTACTGCCTCAAAGCAGCAACATCTTGTTTTATGCTCTTAAACTGATTTTAGCCGCAGAGAGATCAAAGTGGATTTTACTAAACAAAACCTGTTTTCTGGGTTTTTTAACCAAAGAAAGTGTCTTAGGACACACTTCTTACAAGTTTGATGACATTTTCATGAATACCTGATGCTTTCATCACTTTACTGCCTCAAAGCAGCAACATCTTGTTTTTATGCTCTTAAACTGATTTCAAGCCCACAGAGACCAAAAGTGGATTTTACTAAACAAAACCTTTTTTCAACCAAAGAAAGTGTCTTATTTCACACTTCTTACAAGTTTGATGACATTTTCATGAATACCTGATGCTTTCATCACTTTACTGCCTCAAAGCAGCAACATCTTGTTTTTATGCTCTTAAACTAATTTTCAGACCGCAGAGAGATCAAAAGTGGATTTTACTAAACAAAACCTGTTTTCTGGGTTTTTTAACCAAAGAAAGTGTCTTAGGACACACTTCTTACAAGTTTGATGACATTTTCATGAATACCTGATCCTTTCATCACTTTACTGCCTCAAAGCAGCAACATCTTGTTTTTATGCTCTTAAACTGATTTTCAGCCCGCAGAGAGATCAAAAGTGGATTTTACTAAACAAAACCTGTTTTCAACCAAAGAAAGTGTCTTAGGACACACTTCTTACAGGTTTGATGACATTTTCATGAATACCTGATGCTTTCATCACTTTCACTGCCTCAAAGCAGCAACATTTTGTGTTTATGAACGTAAACTGATTTTCAGCCCGCAGAGAGATCAAAAGTGGATTTTACTAAACAAAACCTTTTTTCAACCAAAGAAAGTGTCTTAGGACACACTTCTTACAAGTTTGATGACATTTTCATGAATACATGATGCTTTCATCACTTTACTGCCTCAAAGCAGCAACATCTTGTTTTTATGCTACAAAACTGATTTTCAGCCCGCAGAGAGATTAAAAGTGGATTTTACTAAACAAAACCTGTTTTCAACCAAAGAAAGTGTCTTAGGACACACTTCTAAGAAGTTTGATGACATTTTCATGAATACCTGATGCTTTCATCACTTTACTGCCTCAAAGCAGCAACATCTTGTTTTTATGCTCTTAAACTGATTTCCAGCCCACAGAGAGACAAAAAGTGGATTTTACTAAACAAAAACATGTTTTCAACCAAAGAAAGTGTCTTAGGACACACTTCTTATATGTTTGATGACATTTTCATGAATACCTGATGCTTTCATCACTTTACTGGCTCAAAGCAGCAACATCTTGTTTTTATGCTATTAAACTGATTTTCAGCGCAGAGATCAAAAGTGGATTTTACTAAACAAAACCTTTTTTCTGGTTTTTTTAACCAAAGAAAGTGTCTTAGGATACACTTCTAAGAAGTTTGATGACATTTTCATGAATACCTGATGCTTTCATCACTTTACTGCCTCAAAGCAACAACATCTTGTTTTATGCTCTTAAACTGATTTCCAGCCCACAGAGAGACAAAAAGTGGATTTTACTAAACAAAACATGTTTTCAACCAAAGAAAGTGTCTTAGGACACACTTCTTACAAGTTTGATGACATTTTCATGAATACCTGATGCTTTCATCACTTTACTGCCTCAAAGCAGCAACATCTTGTTTTTATGCTCTTAAACTGATTTCCAGCCCACAGAGAGACAAAAAGTGGATTTTACTAAACAAAACATGTTTTCTGGGTTTTTTAACCAAAGAAAGTGTCTTAGGATACACTTCTTACAAGTTTGATGACATTTTCATGAATACCTGATGCTTTCATCACTTTACTGCCTCAAAGCAGCAACATCTTGTTTTTATGCTCTTAACCTGATTTCCAGCCCACGGAGAGACCAAAAGTGGATTTTACTAAACAAAACCTTTTTTCAACCAAGAAAGTGTCTTAGGACACACTTCTTCAGTTTGATGACATTTTCATGAATACCTGATGCTTTCATCACTTTACTGCCTCAAAAGCAGCAACATCTTGTTTTTATGCTCTTAAACTGATTTTTCAGCCCGCAGAGAGATCAAAAGTGGATTTTACTAAACAAAACCTGTGTTTTCAACTAAAGAAAGTGTCTTAGGACACACTTCTTACAAGTTTGATGACATTTTCATGAATACCTGATGCTTTCATCACTTTACTGCCTCAAAGCAGCAACATCTTGTTTTATGCTCTTAAACTGATTTTCAGCCAGAGAGATCAAAAGTGGATTTTACTAAACAAAACCTGTTTTCTGTTTTTTAACCAAAGAAAGTGTCTTAGGACACACTTATTACATGTTTGGTGACATTTTCGTGGATGCCTGATGCTTTCATCTTTACTGCCTCAAAGCAGCAACATCTTGTTTTATGCTCTTAAACTGATTTTCAGCCCAGAGAGTTCAAAAGTGGATTTTATTAAACAAAACCTGTTTTCAACCAAAGAAAGTGTCTTAGGACACACTTCTTATATGTTTGATGACATTTTCATGAATACCTGATGCTTTCATCACTTTACTGGCTCAAAGCAGCAACATCTTGTTTTTATGCTCTTAAACTGATTTTCAGCCCGCAGAGAGATCAAAAGTGGATTTTACTAAACAAAACCTGTTTTTCAACCAAAAGTGTCTTAGGACACACTTCTTACAAGTTTGATGACATTCTCATGAATACATGATGCTTTCATCATTTTACTGCCTCAAAGCAGCAACATCTTGTTTTTATGCTCTTAAACTGATTTTCAGCCACAGAGAGAGATCAAAAGTGGATTTTACTAAACAAAACCTGTTTTCTGGGTTTTTTAACCAAAGAAAGTGTCTTAGGACACACTTCTTACAAGTTTGATGACATTTTCATGAATACCTGATCCTTTCATCACTTTACTGCCTCAAAGCAGCAACATCTTGTTTTTATGCTCTTAAACTGATTTTCAGCCCGCAGAGAGATCAAAAGTGGATTTTACTAAACAAAACCTGTTTTCAACCAAAGAAAGTGTCTTAGGACACACTTCTTACAGGTTTGATGACATTTTCATGAATACCTGATGCTTTCATCACTTTACAGCCTCAAAGCAGCAACATTTTGTGTTTATGAACGTAAACTGATTTTCAGCCCGCAGAGAGATCAAAAGTGGATTTTACTAAACAAAACCTTTTTTCAACCAAAGAAAGTGTCTTAGGACACACTTCTTACAAGTTTGATGACATTTTCATGAATACATGATGCTTTCATCACTTTACTGCCTCAAAGCAGCAACATCTTGTTTTTATGCTCTTAAACTGATTTTCAGCCCGCAGAGAGATTAAAAGTGGATTTTACTAAACAAAACCTGTTTTCAACCAAAGAAAGTGTCTTAGGACACACTTCTTACAAGTTTGATGACATTTTCATGAATACCTGATGCTTTCATCACTTTGCTGCCTCAAAGCAGCAACATCTTGTTGTTATGCTCTTAAACTGATTTTCAGCCCGCAGAGAGATCAAAAGTGGATTTTACTAAACAAAACCTGTTTTCTGGGTTTTTTAACCAAAGAAAGTGTCTTAGGACACACTTCTTACATGTTTGATGACATTTTCATGAATACCTGATGCTTTCATCACTTTACTGCCTCAAAGCAGCAACATCTTGTTTTTATGCTCTTAAACTGATTTCCAGCCCACAGAGAGACAAAAAGTGGATTTTACTAAACAAAACATGTTTTCAACCAAAGAAAGTGTCTTAGGACACACTTCTTATATGTTTGATGACATTTTCATGAATACCTGATGCTTTCATCACTTTACTGGCTCAAAGCAGCAACATCTTGTTTTTATGCTCTTAAACTGATTTTCAGCCCGCAGAGAGATCAAAAGTGGATTTTACTAAACAAAACCTTTTTTCTGGTTTTTTTAACCAAAGAAAGTGTCTTAGGATACACTTCTAAGAAGTTTGATGACATTTTCATGAATACCTGATGCTTTCATCACTTTACTGCCTCAAAGCAGCAACATCTTGTTTTTATGCTCTTAAACTGATTTCAAGCCCTCAGAGAGACCTAAAGTGGATTTTACTAAACAAGACCTTGTTTCAACCATTGAAAGTGTCATATATCACACTTCTTACAAGTTTGATGACATTTTCATGAATACCTGATGCTTTCATCACTTTACTGCCTCAAAGCAGCAACATCTTGTTTTTATGCTCTTAAACTGATTTTCAGACCGCAGAGAGATCAAAAGTGGATTTTACTCAACAAAACCTGTTTTCTGGGTTTTTTAACCAAAGAAAGTGTCTTAGGACACACTTCTTACAAGTTTGATGACATTTTCATGAATACCTGATGCTTTCATCACTTTACTGCCTCAAAGCAGCAACATCTTGTTTTTATGCTCTTAAACTGATTTTCAGCCCGCAGAGAGATCAAAAGTGGATTTTACTAAACAAAACCTGTTTTCTGTTTTTTTTAACCAAAGAAAGTGTCTTAGGACACACTTATTACATGTTTGATGACATTTTCATGAATGCCTGATGCTTTCATCACTTTACTGCCTCAAAGCAGCAACATCTTGTTTTTATGCTCTTAAACTGATTTTCAGCCCGCAGAGAGATCAAAAGTGGATTTTATTAAACAAAACCTGTTTTCAACCAAAGAAAGTGTCTTAGGACACACTTCTTATATGTTTGATGACATTTTCATGAATACCTGATGCTTTCATCACTTTACTGGCTCAAAGCAGCAACATCTTGTTTTTATGCTCTTAAACTGATTTTCAGCCATGAGAGATCAAAAGTGGATTTTACTAAACAAAACCTGTTTTCAACCAAAGAAAGTGTCTTAGGACACTTCTTACAAGTTTGATGACATTTTCATGAATACCTGATGCTTTCATCACTTTACTGCCTCAAAGCAGCAACATCTTGTTTTTATGCTCTTAAACTGATTTTCAGCCCGCAGAGAGATCAAAAGTGGATTTTACTAAACAAAACCTTTTTTCTGGTTTTTTTAACCAAAGAAAGTGTCTTAGGATACACTTCTAAGAAGTTTGATGACATTTTCATGAATACCTGATGCTTTCATCACTTTACTGCCTCAAAGCAGCAACATCTTGTTTTTATGCTCTTAAACTGATTTTCAGACCGCAGAGAGATCAAAAGTGGATTTTACTAAACAAAACCTGTTTTCTGGGTTTTTTAACCAAAAGTGTCTTAGGACACACTTCTTACAAGTTTGATGACATTTTCATGAATACCTGATCCTTTCATCACTTTACTGCCTCAAAGCAGCAACATCTTGTTTTTATGCTCTTAAACTGATTTTCAGCCCGCAGAGAGATCAAAAGTGGATTTTACTAAACAAAACCTGTTTTCTGGGTTTTTTAACCAAAGAAAGTGTCTTAGGACACACTTCTTACAAGTTTGATGACATTTTCATGAATACCTGATCCTTTCATCACTTTACTGCCTCAAAGCAGCAACATCTTGTTTTTATGCTCTTAAACTGATTTTCAGACCGCAGAGAGATCAAAAGTGGATTTTACTAAACAAAACCTGTTTTCTGGGTTTTTTAACAAAGAAAGTGTCTTAGGACACACTTCTACAAGTTTGATGACATTTTCATGAATACCTGATCCTTTCATCACTTTACTGCCTCAAAGCAGCAACATCTTGTTTTTATGCTCTTAAACTGATTTTCAGCCAGCAGAGAGATCAAAAGTGGATTTTACTAAACAAAACCTGTTTTTCAACCAAAAGTGTCTTAGGACACACTTCTTACAGGTTTGATGACATTTTCATGAATACCTGATGCTTTCATCACTTTACAGCCTCAAAGCAGCAACATTTTGTGTTTATGAACGTAAACTGATTTTCAGCCCGCAGAGAGATCAAAAGTGGATTTTACTAAACAAAACCTTTTTTCAACCAAAGAAAGTGTCTTAGGACACACTTCTTACAAGTTTGATGACATTTTCATGAATACATGATGCTTTCATCACTTTACTGCCTCAAAGCAGCAACATCTTGTTTTTATGCTCTTAAACTGATTTTTCAGCCGCAGAGATTAAAAGTGGATTTTACTAAACAAAACCTGTTTTCAACCAAAGAAAGTGTCTTAGGACACACTTCTTACAAGTTTGATGACATTTTCATGAATACCTGATGCTTTCATCACTTTGCTGCCTCAAAGCAGCAACATCTTGTTGTTATGCTCTTAAACTGATTTTCAGCCCGCAGAGAGATCAAAGTGGATTTTACTAAACAAAACCTGTTTTCTGGGTTTTAACCAAAGAAAGTGTCTTAGGACACACTTCTTACATGTTTGATGACATTTTCATGAATACCTGATGCTTTCATCACTTTACTGCCTCAAAGCAGCAACATCTTGTTTTTATGCTCTTAAACTGATTTCCAGCCCACAGAGAGAGACAAAAGTGGATTTTACTAAACAAAACATGTTTTTCAACCAAAGAAAGTGTCTTAGGACACACTTCTTATATGTTTGATGACATTTTCATGAATACCTGATGCTTTCATCACTTTACTGGCTCAAAGCAGCAACATCTTGTTTTATGCTCTTAAACTGATTTTCAGCCCGCAGAGAGATCAAAAGTGGATTTTACTAAACAAAACCTTTTTTCTGGTTTTTTTAACCAAAGAAAGTGTCTTAGGATACACTTCTAAGAAGTTTGATGACATTTTCATGAATACCTGATGCTTTCATCACTTTACTGCCTCAAAGCAGCAACATCTTGTTTTTATGCTCTTAAACTGATTTCAAGCCCACAGAGAGACCAAAAGTGGATTTTACTAAACAAAACCTTTTTTCAACCAAAGAAAGTGTCTTATTTCACACTTCTTACAAGTTTGATGACATTTTCATGAATACCTGATGCTTTCATCACTTTACTGCCTCAAAGCAGCAACATCTTGTTTTTATGCTCTTAAACTGATTTTCAGACCGCAGAGAGATCAAAAGTGGATTTTACTCAACAAAACCTGTTTTCTGGGTTTTTTAACCAAAGAAAGTGTCTTAGGACACACTTCTTACAAGTTTGATGACATTTTCATGAATACCTGATGCTTTCATCACTTTACTGCCTCAAAGCAGCAACATCTTGTTTTTATGCTCTTAAACTGATTTTCAGCCCGCAGAGAGATCAAAAGTGGATTTTACTAAACAAAACCTGTTTTCTGTTTTTTTTAACCAAAGAAAGTGTCTTAGGACACACTTATTACATGTTTGATGACATTTTCATGAATGCCTGATGCTTTCATCACTTTACTGCCTCAAAGCAGCAACATCTTGTTTTTATGCTCTTAAACTGATTTTCAGCCCGCAGAGAGTTCAAAAGTGGATTTTATTAAACAAAACCTGTTTTCAACCAAAGAAAGTGTCTTAGGACACACTTCTTATATGTTTGATGACATTTTCATGAATACCTGATGCTTTCATCACTTTACTGGCTCAAAGCAGCAACATCTTGTTTTTATGCTCTTAAACTGATTTTCAGCCCGCAGAGAGATCAAAAGTGGATTTTACTAAACAAAACCTGTTTTCAACCAAAGAAAGTGTCTTAGGACACACTTCTTACAAGTTTGATGACATTTTCATGAATACCTGATGCTTTCATCACTTTACTGCCTCAAAGCAGCAACATCTTGTTTTTATGCTCTTAAACTGATTTTCAGCCCGCAGAGAGATCAAAAGTGGATTTTACTAAACAAAACCTTTTTTCTGGTTTTTTTAACCAAAGAAAGTGTCTTAGGATACACTTCTAAGAAGTTTGATGACATTTTCATGAATACCTGATGCTTTCATCACTTTACTGCCTCAAAGCAGCAACATCTTGTTTTTATGCTCTTAAACTGATTTTCAGACCGCAGAGAGATCAAAAGTGGATTTTACTAAACAAAACCTGTTTTCTGGGTTTTTTAACCAAAGAAAGTGTCTTAGGACACACTTCTTACAAGTTTGATGACATTTTCATGAATACCTGATCCTTTTCATCACTTTACTGCCTCTCAAAGCAGCAACATCTTGTTTTATGCTCTTAAACTGATTTTCAGCCGCGAGAGAGATCAAAAGTGGATTTTACTAAACAAAACCTGTTTTCAACCAAAGAAAGTGTCTTAGGACACACTTCTTCAGGATTTGATGACATTTTCATGAATACCTGATGCTTTCATCACTTTACTGCCTCAAAGCAGCAACATCTTGTTTTTATGCTCTTAAACTGATTTTCAGACCGCAGAGACCAAAAGTGGATTTTACTAAACAAAACCTTTTTTCTGGGGTTTTTAACCAAAGAAAGTGTCTTAAGACACACCTTACAAGTTTGATGACATTTTCATGAATACCTGATCCTTTCATCACTTTACTGCCTCAAAGCAGCAACATCTTGTTTTTATGCTCTTAAACTGATTTTCAGCCCGCAGAGAGATCAAAAGTGGATTTTACTAAACAAAACCTTTTTTCTGTTTTTTTTTAACCAAAGAAAGTGTCTTAGGATACACTTCTAAGAAGTTTGATGACATTTTCATGAATACCTGATGCTTTCATCACTTTACTGCCTCAAAGCAGCAACATCTTGTTTTTATGCTCTTAAACTGATTTCCAGCCCACAGAGAGACCAAAAGTGGATTTTACTAAACAAAACCTTTTTTCAACCAAAGAAAGTGTCTTATTTCACACTTCTTACAAGTTTGATGACATTTTCATGAATACCTGATGCTTTCATCACTTTACTGCCTCAAAGCAGCAACATCTTTGTTTTATGCTCTTAAACTGATTTTCAGACCCAGAGAGAGATCAAAAGTGGATTTTACTCAACAAAACCTGTTTTCTGGGTTTTTTAACCAAAGAAAGTGTCTTAGGACACACTTCTTACAAGTTTGATGACATTTTCATGAATACCTGATGCTTTCATCACTTTACTGCCTCAAAGCAGCAACATCTTGTTTTTATGCTCTTAAACTGATTTTCAGCCCGCAGAGATCAAAAGTGGATTTTACTAAACAAAACCTGTATTCTGTTTTTATTAACCAAAGAAAGTGTCTTAGGACACACTTATTACATGTTTGATGACATTTTCATGAATGCCTGATGCTTTCATCACTTTACTGCCTCAAAGCAGCAACATCTTGTTTTTATGCTCTTAAACTGATTTTCAGCCCGCAGAGAGATCAAAAGTGGATTTTATTAAACAAAACCTGTTTTCAACCAAAGAAAGTGTCTTAGGACACACTTCTTATATGTTTGATGACATTTTCATGAATACCTGATGCTTTCATCAATTTACTGGCTCAAAGCAGCAACATCTTGTTTTTATGCTCTTAAACTGATTTTCAGCCCGCAGAGAGATCAAAAGTGGATTTTACTAAACAAAACCTGTTTTCAACCAAAGAAAGTGTCTTAGGACACACTTCTTACAAGTTTGATGACATTTTCATGAATACCTGATGCTTTCATCACTTTACTGCCTCAAAGCAGCAACATCTTGTTTTTATGCTCTTAAACTGATTTTCAGCCAGAGAGATCAAAAGTGGATTTTACTAAACAAAACCTTTTTCTGGTTTTTAACCAAAGAAAGTGTCTTAGGATACACTTCTAAGAAGTTTGATGACATTTTCATGAATACCTGATGCTTTCATCACTTTACTGCCTCAAAGCAGCAACATCTTGTTTTTATGCTCTTAAACTGATTTTCAGACAGAGAGATCAAAAGTGGATTTACTAAACAAAACCTGTTTCTGGGTTTTTAACCAAAGAAAGTGTCTTAGGACACACTTCTTACAAGTTTGATGACATTTTCATGAATACCTGATCCTTTCATCACTTTACTGCCTCAAAGCAGCAACATCTTGTTTTTATGCTGCTCTTAAACTGATTTTCAGCCCGCAGAGAGATCAAAAGTGGATTTTACTAAACAAAACCTGTTTTCAACCAAAGAAAGTGTCTTAGGACACACTTCTTACAAGTTTGATGACATTTTCATGAATACCTGATGCTTTCATCACTTTACTGCCTCAAAGCAACATCTTGTTTTATGCTCTTAAACTGATTTTCAGACCGCAGAGAGATCAAAAGTGGATTTTACTAAACAAAACCTGTTTTCTGGGTTTTTAACCAAAAGTGTCTTAGGACACTTCTTACAAGTTTGATGACATTTTCATGAATACCTGATCCTTTCATCACTTTACTGCCTCAAAGCAGCAACATCTTGTTTTATGCTCTTAAACTGATTTTCAGACGCAGAGAGATCAAAGTGGATTTTTACTAAACAAAACCTGTTTTCTGGGTTTTTTAGAAAGTGTCTTAGGACACACTTCTTACAAGTTTGATGACATTTTCATGAATACCTGATCCTTTCATCACTTTACTGCCTCAAAGCAGCAACATCTTGTTTTTATGCTCTTAAACTGATTTTCAGCCCGCAGAGAGATCAAAAGTGATTTTACTAAACAAAACCTGTTTTGTTTTCAACCAAAGAAAGTGTCTTAGGACACACTTCTTACAGGTTTGATGACATTTTCATGAATACCTGATGCTTTCATCACTTTACAGCCTCAAAGCAGCAACATTTTGTTTATGAACGTAAACTGATTTTCAGCCCGAGAGAGAGATCAAAAGTGGATTTTACTAAACAAAACCTTTTCAACCAAAGAAAGTGTCTTAGGACACACTTCTTACAAGTTTGATGACATTTTCATGAATACATGATGCTTTCATCACTTTACTGCCTCAAAGCAGCAACATCTTGTTTTATGCTCTTAAACTGATTTTCAGCCCAGAGAGATTAAAAGTGGATTTTACTAAACAAAACCTGTTTTCAACCAAAGAAAGTGTCTTAGGACACACTTCTTACAAGTTTGATGACATTTTCATGAATACCTGATGCTTTCATCACTTTGCTGCCTCAAAGCAGCAACATCTTGTTGTTATGCTCTTAAACTGATTTTCAGCCCGCAGAGAGATCAAAAGTGGATTTTACTAAACAAAACCTGTTTTCTGGGTTTTTTAACCAAAGAAAGTGTCTTAGGACACACTTCTTACATGTTTGATGACATTTTCATGAATACCTGATGCTTTCATCACTTTACTGCCTCAAAGCAGCAACATCTTGTTTTTATGCTCTTAAACTGATTTCCAGCCCACAGAGAGACAAAAAGTGGATTTTACTAAACAAAACATGTTTTCAACCAAAGAAAGTGTCTTAGGACACACTTCTTATATGTTTGATGACATTTTCATGAATACCTGATGCTTTCATCACTTTACTGGCTCAAAGCAGCAACATCTTGTTTTTATGCTCTTAAACTGATTTTTCAGCCCAGAGAGATCAAAAGTGGATTTTACTAAACAAAACCTTTTTTCTGGTTTTTATAACCAAAGAAAGTGTCTTAGGATACACTTCTAAGAAGTTTGATGACATTTTCATGAATACCTGATGCTTTCATCACTTTACTGCCTCAAAGCAGCAACATCTTGTTTTTATGCTCTTAAACTGATTTCAAGCCCACAGAGACCAAAAGTGGATTTTACTAAACAAAACCTTTTTTCAAGCAAAGAAAGTGTCTTATTTCACACTTCTTACAAGTTTGATGACATTTTCATGAATACCTGATGCTTTCATCACTTTACTGCCTCAAAGCAGCAACATCTTGTTTTTATGCTCTTAAACTGATTTTCAGACGCAGAGATCAAAAGTGCATTTTACTCAACAAAACCTATTTTCTGCGTTTTTTATCCAAAGAAAGTGTCTTAGGACACACTTCTTACAAGTTTGATGACATTTTCATGAATACCTGATCCTTTCATCACTTTACTGCCTCAAAGCAGCAACATCTTGTTTTTATGCTCTTAAACTGATTTTCAGCCAGCAGAGATCAAAAGTGGATTTTACTAAACAAAACCTGTTTTCAACCAAAGAAAGTGTCTTTAGGACACACTTCTTACAGGTTGATGACATTTTCATGAATACCTGATGCTTTCATCACTTTACAGCCTCAAAGCAGCAACATTTTGTGTTTATGAACGTAAACTGATTTTCAGCCCGCAGAGAGATCAAAAGTGGATTTTACTAAACAAAACCTTTTTTCAACCAAAGAAAGTGTCTTAGGACACACTTCTTACAAGTTTGATGACATTTTCATGAATACATGATGCTTTCATCACTTTACTGCCTCAAAGCAGCAACATCTTGTTTTTATGCTCTTAAACTGATTTTCAGCCCGCAGAGAGATTAAAAGTGGATTTTACTAAACAAAACCTGTTTTCAACCAAAGAAAGTGTCTTAGGACACACTTCTTACATGTTTGATGACATTTTCATGAATACCTGATGCTTTCATCACTTTACTGCCTCAAAGCAGCAACATCTTGTTTTTATGCTCTTAAACTGATTTCCAGCCCACAGAGAGACAAAAAGTGGATTTTACTAAACAAAACATGTTTTCAACCAAAGAAAGTGTCTTAGGACACACTTCTTATATGTTTGATGACATTTTCATGAATACCTGATGCTTTCATCACTTTACTGGCTCAAAGCAGCAACATCTTGTTTTTATGCTCTTAAACTGATTTTCAGCCCGCAGAGAGATCAAAAGTGGATTTTACTAAACAAAACCTTTTTTCTGGTTTTTTTAACCAAAGAAAGTGTCTTAGGATACACTTCTAAGAAGTTTGATGACATTTTCATGAATACCTGATGCTTTCATCACTTTACTGCCTCAAAGCAGCAACATCTTGTTTTTATGCTCTTAAACTGATTTCCAGCCCACAGAGAGACCAAAAGTGGATTTTACTAAACAAAACCTGTTTTCAACCAAAGAAAGTGTCTTAGGACACACTTCTTACAAGTTTGATGACATTTTCATGAATACCTGATGCTTTCATCACTTTACTGCCTCAAAGCAGCAACATCTTGTTTTTATGCTCTTAAACTGATTTTCAGCCCGCAGAGTGGATTTTACTAAACAAAACCTGTTTTCTTCCAAAGAAAGTGTCTTAGGACACACTTCTTACAAGTTTGATGACATTTTCATGAATACCTGATGCTTTCATCACTTTGCTGCCTCAAAGCAGCAACATCTTGTTTTTATGCTCTTAAACTGATTTTCAGCCCGCAGAGAGATCAAAAGTGGATTTTACTAAACAAAACCTGTTTTCTGGGTTTTTTAACCAAAGAAAGTGTCTTAGGACACACTTCTTACATGTTTGATGACATTTTCATGAATACCTGATGCTTTCATCACTTTACTGCCTCAAAGCAGCAACATCTTGTTTTTATGCTCTTAAACTGATTTCCAGCCCACAGAGAGACAAAAGTGGATTTTACTAAACAAAACATGTTTTCAACCAAAGAAAGTGTCTTGACACACACACTTCTTCTAGGATTTGATGACATTTTTCACTGATGCTTTCATCATTTCACTGGCTCAAAAACAGCAACATCTTGTTTTTATGCTCTTAAACTGATTTTCAGCCCGCAGAAAGATCAAAAGTGGATTTTACTAAACAAAACCTGTTTTCTGGGTTTTTCAAGCAAAGAAAGTGACTTAGGACACACTTCTTACATGTTTGATGACATTTTCATGAATACCTGATGCTTTCATCACTTTACTGCCTCAAAGCAGCAACATCTTGTTTTTATGCTCTTAAACTGATTTTCAGCCCGCAGAGAGATCAAAAGTGGATTTTACTAAACAAAACCTTTTTCTGGTTTTTTTAACCAAAGAAAGTGTCTTAGGATACACTTCTAAGAAGTTTGATGACATTTTCATGAATACCTGATGCTTTCATCACTTTACTGCCTCAAAGCAGCAACATCTTGTTTTTATGCTCTTAAACTGATTTTTAGCCCGCAGAGATCAAAAGTGGATTTTTACTAAACAAAACCTGTTTTTTCAACCAAAGAAAGTGTCTTAGGACACACTTCTTACAAGTTTGATGACATTTTCATGAATACCTGATGCTTTCATCACTTTACTGCCTCAAAGCAGCAACATCTTGTTTTTATGCTCTTAAACTGATTTTCAGCCCGCAGAGAGATCAAAAGTGGATTTTACTAAACAAAACCTTTTTCTGGTTTTTTTAACCAAAGAAAGTGTCTTAGGATACACTTCTAAGAAGTTTGATGACATTTTCATGAATACCTGATGCTTTCATCACTTTACTGCCTCAAAGCAGCAACATCTTGTTTTTATGCTCTTAAACTGATTTTAGCCACAGAGAGATCAAAAGTGGATTTTACTAAACAAAACCTGTTTTCAACCAAAGAAAGTGTCTTAGGACACACTTCTTACAAGTTTGATGACATTTTCATGAATACCTGATGCTTTCATCACTTTACTGCCTCAAAGCAGCAACATCTTGTTTTTATGCTCTTAAACTGATTTCCAGCCCACAGAGAGACCAAAAAGTGGATTTTACTAACAAAACCTTTTTTTTTCAACCAAAGAAAGTGTCTTAGGACACACTTCTTACTAAGTTTGATGACATTTTCATGAATACCTGATGCTTTCATCACTTTACTGCCTCAAAGCAGCAACATCTTGTTTTTATGCTCTTAAACTGATTTTCAGCCCGCAGAGAGATCAAAAGTGGATTTTTACTAAACAAAACCTGTTTTCTGGGTTTTTAACCAAAAGAAAGTGTCTTAGGACACACTTCTTCAAGGATTTGATGACATTTTCATGAATACCTGATGCTTTCATCACTTTACTGCCTCAAAGCAGCAACATCTTGTTTTTATGCTCTTAACCTGATTTCCAGCCCACGGAGAGACCAAAAGTGGGTTTTACTAAACAAAACCTTTTTTCAGCCAAAGAAAGTGTCTTAGGACACACTTCTTACAAGTTTGATGACATTTTCATGGATACCTGATGCTTTCATCACTTTTCTGCCTCAAAGCAGCAACATCTTGTTTTTAATGCTCTAAACTGATTTTCAGCCGCAGAGAGAGATCAAAAGTGGATTTTACTAAACAAAACCTGTTTTTCAACCAAAGAAAGTGTCTTAGGACACACTTCTTACAAGTTTGATGACATTTTCATGAATACCTGATGCTTTCATCACTTTACTGCCTCAAAGCAGCAACATCTTGTTTTATGCTCTTAAGCTGATTTTCAGCCGCAGAGAGATCAAAAGTGGATTTTACTAAACAAAACCTGTTTTCTGGGTTTTTTAACCAAAGAAAGTGTGTTAGGACACACTTCTTACAAGTTTGATGACATTTTCATGAATACATGATGCTTTCATCACTTTACTGCCTCAAAGCAGCAACATCTTGTTTTTATGCTCTTAAACTGATTTTCAGCCCGCAGAGAGATTAAAAGTGGATTTTACTAAACAAAACCTGTTTTCAACCAAAGAAAGTGTCTTAGGACACACTTCTTACCTAAGTTTGATGACATTTTCATGAATACCTGATGCTTTTCATCACTTTGCTGCCTCAAAGCAGCAACATCTTGTTGTTATGCTCTTAAACTGATTTTCAGCCCGCAGAGAGATCAAAAGTGGATTTTACTAAAACAAACCTGTTTCTGGGTTTTTAACCAAAGAAAGTGTCTTAGGACACACTTCTTACATGTTTGATGACATTTTCATGAATACCTGATGCTTTCATCACTTTACTGCCTCAAAGCAGCAAATTCTTGTTTTTATGCTCTTAAACTGATTTCCAGCCCACAGAGAGAGAGACAAAAGTGGATTTTACTAAACAAAACATGTTTTCAACCAAAAGTGTCTTAGGACACACTTCTTATATGTTTGATGACATTTTCATGAATACCTGATGCTTTCATCACTTTACTGGCTCAAAGCAGCAACATCTTGTTTTATGCTCTTAAACTGATTTTTCAGCCATGAGAGATCAAAAGTGGATTTTACTAAACAAAACCTTTTTTCTGGTTTTTAACCAAGAAAGTGTCTTAGGATACACTTCTAAGAAGTTTGATGACATTTTCATGAATACCTGATGCTTTCATCACTTTACTGCCTCAAAGCAGCAACATCTTGGTTTTATGCTCTTAAACTGATTTTCAGCCAGCAGAGAGATCAAAAGTGGATTTTACTAAACAAAACCTGTTTTCAACCAAAGAAAGTGTCTTAGGACACACTTCTTACAGGTTTGATGACATTTTCATGAATACCTGATGCTTTCATCACTTTACAGCCTCAAAGCAGCAACATTTTGTGTTTATGAACGTAAACTGATTTTCAGCCATGAGAGATCAAAAGTGGATTTTACTAAACAAAACCTTTTTTCAACCAAAGAAAGTGTCTTAGGACACACTTCTTACAAGTTTGATGACATTTTCATGAATACATGATGCTTTCATCACTTTACTGCCTCAAAGCAGCAACATCTTGTTTTTATGCTCTTAAACTGATTTTCAGCCCGCAGAGAGATTAAAAGTGGATTTTACTAAACAAAACCTGTTTTCAACCAAAGAAAGTGTCTTAGGACACACTTCTTACATGTTTGATGACATTTTCATGAATACCTGATGCTTTCATCACTTTACTGCCTCAAAGCAGCAACATCTTGTTTTTATGCTCTTAAACTGATTTCCAGCCCACAGAGAGACAAAAAGTGGATTTTACTAAACAAAACATGTTTTCAACCAAAGAAAGTGTCTTAGGACACACTTCTTATATGTTTGATGACATTTTCATGAATACCTGATGCTTTCATCACTTTACTGGCTCAAAGCAGCAACATCTTGTTTTTATGCTCTTAAACTGATTTTCAGCCCGCAGAGATCAAAAGTGGATTTTACTAAACAAAACCTTTTTTCTGGTTTTTTTAACCAAAGAAAGTGTCTTAGGATACACTTCTAAGAAGTTTGATGACATTTTCATGAATACCTGATGCTTTCATCACTTTACTGCCTCAAAGCAGCAACATCTTGTTTTTATGCTCTTAAACTGATTTCCAGCCCACAGAGAGACCAAAAGTGGATTTTACTAAACAAAACCTGTTTTCAACCAAAGAAAGTGTCTTAGGACACACTTCTTACAAGTTTGATGACATTTTCATGAATACCTGATGCTTTCATCACTTTACTGCCTCAAAGCAGCAACATCTTGTTTTTATGCTCTTAAACTGATTTTCAGCCCGCAGAGTGGATTTTACTAAACAAAACCTGTTTTCAACCAAAGAAAGTGTCTTAGGACACACTTCTTACAAGTTTGATGACATTTTCATGAATACCTGATGCTTTCATCACGTTGCTGCCTCAAAGCAGCAACATCTTGTTGTTATGCTCTTAAACTGATTTTCAGCCCGCAGAGAGATCAAAAGTGGATTTTACTAAACAAAACCTGTTTTCTGGGTTTTTTAACCAAAGAAAGTGTCTTAGGACACACTTCTTACATGTTTGATGACATTTTCATGAATACCTGATGCTTTCATCACTTTACTGCCTCAAAGCAGCAACATCTTGTTTTTATGCTCTTAAACTGATTTCCAGCCCACAGAGAGACAAAAAGTGGATTTTACTAAACAAAACATGTTTTCAACCAAAGAAAGTGTCTTGG
>JAYMGU010000047.1:578757-592000 GCA_036178185.1 Liparis tanakae
TCCACTTTTGATCTCTCTGTGGGCTGAAAATCAGTTTAAGAGCATAAAAACAAGATGTTGCTGCTTTGAGGCAGTAAAGTGATGAAAGCATCAGGTATTCATGAAAATGTCATCAAACTTGTAAGAAGTGTGTCCTAAGACACTTTCTTTGGTTGAAAACAGGTTTTGTTTAGTAAAATCCACTTTTGATCTCTCTGCGGGCTGAAAATCAGTTTAAGAGCATAAAAACAAGATGTTGCTGCTTTGAGGCAGTAAAGTGATGAAAGCATCAGGTATTCATGAAAATGTCATCAAACTTGTAAGAAGTGTGTCCTAAGACACTNTTTCTTAAAAAACCCAGAAAAAAGGTTTTGTTTAGTAAAATCAACTTTGTGTCTCTCTGTGGGCTGGAAATCAGTTTAAGAGCATAAAAACAAGATGTTGCTGCTTTGAGGCAGTAAAGTGATGAAAGCATCAGGTATTCATGAAAATGTCATCAAACTTGTAAGAAGTGTGTCCTAAGACACTTTCTTTGTTAAAAACCAGAAAACAGGTTTTGTTTAGTAAAATCCACTTTTGATCTCTCTGGGGCTGAAAATCAGTTTAAGAGCATAAAAACAAGATGTTGCTGCTTTGAGGCAGTAAAGTGATGAAAGCATCAGGTATTCATGAAAATGTCATCAAACTTGTAAGAAGTGTGTCCTAAGACACTTTCTTTGGTTGAAAACAGGTTTTGTTTAGTAAAATCCACTTTTTGTCTCTCTGTGGGCTGAAAATCAGTTTAAGAGCATAAAAACAAGATGTTGCTGCTTTGAGGCAGTAAAGTGATGAAAGCATCAGGTATTCATGAAAATGTCATCAAACTTGTAAGAAGTGTGTCCTAAGACACTTTCTTTGGTTGAAAACAGGTTTTGTTTAGTAAAATCCACTTTTGATCTCTCTGCGGGCTGAAAATCAGTTTAAGAGCATAAAAAACAAGATGTTGCTGCTTTGAGGCAGTAAAGTGATGAAAGCATCAGGTATTCATGAAAATGTCATCAAACTTGTAAGAAGTGTGTCCTAAGACACTTTATTTGGTTAAAAAACCCAGAAAACAGGTTTTGTTTAGTAAAATCCACTTTTGATCTCTGCGGGCTGAAAATCAGTTTAAGAGCATAAAACAAGATGTTGCTGCTTTGAGGCAGTAAAGTGATGAAAGCATCAGGTATTCATGAAAATGTCATCAAACTTGTAAGAAGTGTGTCCTAAGACACTTTCTTTGGTTGAAAAACAGGTTTTGTTTAGTAAAATCCACTTTTGATCTCTCTGGGGCTGAAAATCAGTTTAAGAGCATAAAAACAAGATGTTGCTGCTTTGAGGCAGTAAAGTGATGAAAGCATCAGGTATTCATGAAAATGTCATCAAACTTGTAAGAAGTGTGTCCTAAGACACTTTCTTTTGTTGAAAACAGGTTTTGTTTAGTAAAATCCACTTTGGTTTCTCTGTGGGCTGAAAATCAGTTTAAGAGCATAAAAACAAGATGTTGCTGCTTTGAGGCAGTAAAGTGATGAAAGCATCAGGTATTCATGAAAATGTCATCAAACTTGTAAGAAGTGTGTCCTAAGACACTTTCTTCGGTTAAAAAACCCAGAAAACAGGTTTTGTTTAGTAAAATCCACTTTTGATCTCTCTGCGGGCTGAAAATCAGTTTAAGAGCATAAAACAAGATGTTGCTGCTTTGAGGCAGTAAAGTGATGAAAGCATCAGGTATTCATGAAAATGTCATCAAACTTGTAAGAAGTGTGTCCTAAGACACTTTCTTTGGTTGAAAAACAGGTTTTGTTTAGTAAAAATCCACTTTTGATCTCTCTGCGGCTGGAAAAATCAGTTTAAGAGCATAAAAACAAGATGTTGCTGCTTTGAGGCAGTAAAGTGATGAAAGCATCAGGTATTCATGAAAATGTCATCAAACTTGTAAGAAGTGTGTCCTAAGACACTTTTGGTTAAAAAAACCAGAAAACAGGTTTTGTTTAGTAAAATCCACTTTTGATCTCTCTGCGGGCTGAAAATCAGTTTAAGAGCATAAAAACAAGATGTTGCTGCTTTGAGGCAGTAAAGTGATGAAAGCATCAGGTATTCATGAAAATGTCATCAAACTTGTAAGAAGTGTGTCCTAAGACACTTTCTTGGTTGAAAAACAGGTTTTGTTTAGTAAAATCCACTTTTGATCTCTCTGTGGGCTGAAAATCAGTTTAAGAGCATAAAACAAGATGTTGCTGCTTTGAGGCAGTAAAGTGATGAAAGCATCAGGTATTCATGAAAATGTCATCAAACTTGTAAGAAGTGTGTCCTAAGACACTTTCTTTTGGTTGAAAACAGGTTTTGTTTAGTAAAATCCACTTTTGATCTCTCTGGCTGAAAATCAGTTTAAGAGCATAAAAACAAGATGTTGCTGCTTTGAGGCAGTAAAGTGATGAAAGCATCAGGTATTCATGAAAATGTCATCAAACTTGTAAGAAGTGTGTCCTAAGACACTTTTGGTTGAAAACAGGTTTTGTTTAGTAAAATCCACTTTTGATCTCTTTGCGGGCTGAAAATCAGTTTAAGAGCATAAAAACAAGATGTTGCTGCTTTGAGGCAGTAAAGTGATGAAAGCATCAGGTATTCATGAAAATGTCATCAAACTTGTAAGAAGTGTGTCCTAAGACACTTTCTTTGGTTAAAAAACCCAGAAAACAGGTTTTGTTTAGTAAAATCCACTTTTGATCTCTCTGCGGGCTGAAAATCAGTTTAAGAGCATTAAACAAGATGTTGCTGCTTTGAGGCAGTAAAGTGATGAAAGCATCAGGTATTCATGAAAATGTCATCAAACTTGTAAGAAGTGTGTCCTAAGACACTTTCTTTGGTTGAAAAACAGGTTTTGTTTAGTAAAATCCACTTTTGATCTCTCTGCGGCTGAAAATCAGTTTAAGAGCATAAAACAAGATGTTGCTGCTTTGAGGCAGTAAAGTGATGAAAGCATCAGGTATTCATGAAAATGTCATCAAACTTGTAAGAAGTGTGTCCTAAGACACTTTCTTTTGGTTGAAAACCAGAAAAAAGGTTTTGTTTAGTAAAATCCACTTTTGATCTCTCTGTGGCTGAAAATCAGTTTAAGAGCATAAAAACAAGATGTTGCTGCTTTGAGGCAGTAAAGTGATGAAAGCATCAGGTATTCATGAAAATGTCATCAAACTTGTAAGAAGTGTGTCCTAAGACACTTTCTTTGGTTGAAAAACAGGTTTTGTTTAGTAAAATCCACTTTTGATCTCTCTGTGGCTGAAAATCAGTTTAAGAGCATAAAACAAGATGTTGCTGCTTTGAGGCAGTAAAGTGATGAAAGCATCAGGTATTCATGAAAATGTCATCAAACTTGTAAGAAGTGTGTCCTAAGACACTTTCTTTGGTTAAAAAACAGAAAAAGGTTTTGTTTAGTAAAATCCACTTTTGATCTCTCTGCGGCTGAAAATCAGTTTAAGAGCATAAAACAAGATGTTGCTGCTTTGAGGCAGTAAAGTGATGAATGCATCAGGTATTCATGAAAATGTCATCAAACTTGTAAGAAGTGTGTCCTAAGACTCTTTCTTTGGTTGTAAACAGGTTTTGTTTAGTAAAATCCAATTTTGATCACTTTGCGGGCTGAAAATCAGTTTAAGAGCATAAAACAAGATGTTGCTGCTTTGAGGCAGTAAAGTGATGAAAGCATCAGGTATTCATGAAAATGTCATCAAACTTGTAAGAAGTGTGTCCTAAGACACTTTCTTCTGTTGAAAACAGGTTTTGTTTAGTAAAATCCACTTTTGGTCTCTCTGTGGCTGGGAAAGCAGTTTGAGAGCATAATAACAAGATGTTGCTGCTTTGAGGCAGTAAAGTGATGAAAGCATCAGGTATTCATGAAAATGTCATCAAACTTGTAAGAAGTGTGTCCTAAGACACTTTCTTGGTTAAAACCCAGAAAACAGGTTTTCTTTAGTAAAATCCACTTTTGATCTCTCTGCGGGCTGAAAATCAGTTTAAGAGCATAAAAAACAAGATGTTGCTGCTTTGAGGCAGTAAAGTGATGAAAGCATCAGGTATTCATGAAAATGTCATCAAACTTGTAAGAAGTGTGTCCTAAGACACTTTCTTTGGTTGAAAACAGGTTTTGTTTAGTAAAATCCACTTTGGTCTCTCTGTGGGCTGAAAATCAGTTTAAGAGCATAAAAACAAGATGTTGCTGCTTTGAGGCAGTAAAGTGATGAAAGCATCAGGTATTCATGAAAATGTCATCAAACTTGTAAGAAGTGTGTCCTAAGACACTTTCTTGGTTAAAAACCCAGAAAACAGGTTTTGTTTAGTAAAATCCACTTTTGATCTCTCTGCGGCTGAAAATCAGTTTAAGAGCATAAAAACAAGATGTTGCTGCTTTGAGGCAGTAAAGTGATGAAAGCATCAGGTATTCATGAAAATGTCATCAAACTTGTAAGAAGTGTGTCCTAAGACACTTTCTTTGGTTAAAACCCAGAAAACAGGATTTGATTAGAAAAATCCACTTTTGATCTCTCTGCGGCCTGTAAATCAGAATAAGAGAATAAAAACAAGATGTTGCTGCTTTGAGGCAGTAAAGTGATGAAAGCATCAGGTATTCATGAAAATGTCATCAAACTTGTAAGAAGTGTGTCCTAAGACACTTTCTTTGGTTAAAAACCAGAAAAAGGTTTGTTTAGTAAAATCCACTTTTTGATCTCTCTGCGGCTGAAAATCAGTTTAAGAGCATAAAACAAGATGTTGCTGCTTTGAGGCAGTAAAGTGATGAAAGCATCAGGTATTCATGAAAATGTCATCAAACTTGTAAGAAGTGTGTCCTAAGACACTTTCTTTGGTTGAAAACAGGTTTTGTTTAGTAAAATCCACTTTTGATCTCTCTGCGGGCTGAAAATCAGTTTAAGAGCATAAAAACAAGATGTTGCTGCTTTGAGGCAGTAAAGTGATGAAAGCATCAGGTATTCATGAAAATGTCATCAAACTTGTAAGAAGTGTGTCCTAAGACACTTTCTTGGTTAAAAACCCAGAAAAAGGTTTTGTTTAGTAAAATCCACTTTTGTCTCTCTCTGTGGGCTGGAAATCAGTTTAAGAGCATAAAAACAAGATGTTGCTGCTTTGAGGCAGTAAAGTGATGAAAGCATCAGGTATTCATGAAAATGTCATCAAACTTGTAAGAAGTGTGTCCTAAGACACTTTCTTTGGTTGAAAAAAGGTTTTGTTTAGTAAAATCCACTTTGATCTCTCTGTGGGCTGAAAATCAGTTTAAGAGCATAAAAACAAGATGTTGCTGCTTTGAGGCAGTAAAGTGATGAAAGCATCAGGTATTCATGAAAATGTCATCAAACTTGTAAGAAGTGTGTCCTAAGACACATCTTTTGGTTGAAAACAGGTTTTGTTTAGTAAAATCCACTTTTGATCTCTCTGGCTGAAAATCAGTTTAAGAGCATAAAAACAAGATGTTGCTGCTTTGAGGCAGTAAAGTGATGAAAGCATCAGGTATTCATGAAAATGTCATCAAACTTGTATGAAGTGTGTCCTAAGACACTTTTGGTTGAAAAACAGGTTTTGTTTAGTAAAATCCACTTTTGATCTCTGCGGCTGAAAATCAGTTTAAGAGCATAAAAACAAGATGTTGCTGCTTTGAGGCAGTAAAGTGATGAAAGCATCAGGTATTCATGAAAATGTCATCAAACTTGTAAGAAGTGTGTCCTAAGACACTTTCTTTGGTTAAAAAACCCAGAAAACAGGTTTTGTTTAGTAAAATCCACTTTTGATCTCTCTGCGGGCTG
The DNA here is from genome assembly GCA_036178185.1 of Liparis tanakae. NCBI lineage: Eukaryota > Metazoa > Chordata > Actinopteri > Perciformes > Liparidae > Liparis > Liparis tanakae. The sequence continues at coordinate 584,568 of JAYMGU010000047.1, forward strand.
AAAATGAGTTTAAGAGCATAAAAACAAGATGTTGCTGCTTTTTAGGCAGTAAAGTGATGAAAGCATCAGGTATTCATGAAAATGTCATCAAACTTGTAAGAAGTGTGTCCTAAGACACTTTCTTTGGTTGAAAACAGGTTTTGTTTAGTAAAATCCACTTTTGATCTCTGTGGGCTGAAAATCAGTTTAAGAGCATAAAACAAGATGTTGCTGCTTTGAGGCAGTAAAGTGATGAAAGCATCAGGTATTCATGAAAATGTCATCAAACATGTAAGAAGTGTGTCCTAAGACACTTTCTTTGGTTAAAAAACAGAAAAAGGTTTGTTTAGTAAAATCCACTTTTGATCTCTCTGTGGGCTGAAAATCAGTTTAAGAGCATAAAACAAGATGTTGCTGCTTTGAGGCAGTAAAGTGATGAAAGCATCAGGTATTCATGAAAATGTCATCAAACTTGTAAGAAGTGTGTCCTAAGACACTTTCTTTGGTTGAAAAACCAGAAAACAGGTTTTGTTTAGTAAAATCCACTTTTGATCTCTCTGCGGGCTGAAAATCAGTTTAAGAGCATAAAACAAGATGTTGCTGCTTTGAGGCAGTAAAGTGATGAAAGCATCAGGTATTCATGAAAATGTCATCAAACTTGTAAGAAGTGTGTCCTAAGACACTTTCTTGGTTGAAAAAAGGTTTTGTTTAGTAAAATCCACTTTTGATCTCTCTGTGGGCTGAAAATCAGTTTAAGAGCATAAAACAAGATGTTGCTGCTTTGAGGCAGTAAAGTGATGAAAGCATCAGGTATTCATGAAAATGTCATCAAACTTGTAAGAAGTGTGTCCTAAGACACTTTCTTTGGTTAAAAACCCAGAAAACAGGTTTTGTTTAGTAAAATCCACTTTTGATCTCTCTGCGGGCTGAAAATCAGTTTAAGAGCATAAAACAAGATGTTGCTGCTTTGAGGCAGTAAAGTGATGAAAGCATCAGGTATTCATGAAAATGTCATCAAACTTGTAAGAAGTGTGTCCTAAGACACTTTCTTTGGTGGAAAACAGGTTTTGTTTAGTAAAATCCACTTTTGGTCTCTCTGTGGGCTGAAAATCAGTTTAAGAGCATAAAAACAAGATGTTGCTGCTTTGAGGCAGTAAAGTGATGAAAGCATCAGGTATTCATGAAAATGTCATCAAACTTGTAAGAAGTGTGTCCTAAGACACTTTCTTTGGTTAAAAACCCAGAAAACAGGTTTTGTTTAGTAAAATCCACTTTGATCTCTCTGTGGGCTGAAAATCAGTTTAAGAGCATAAAAACAAGATGTTGCTGCTTTGAGGCAGTAAAGTGATGAAAGCATCAGGTATTCATGAAAATGTCATCAAACTTGTAAGAAGTGTGTCCTAAGACACTTTCTTTGGTTGAAAAACAGGTTTTGTTTAGTAAAATCCACTTTTGATCTCTCTGCGGGCTGAAAATCAGTTTAAGAGCATAAAACAAGATGTTGCTGCTTTGAGGCAGTAAAGTGATGAAAGCATCAGGTATTCATGAAAATGTCATCAAACTTGTAAGAAGTGTGTCCTAAGACACTTTCTTTGGTTGAAAAAACAGAAAAAGGATTTGTTTAGTAAAAAAATCCACTTTTGATCTCTCTATGGCTGAAAATCAGTTTAAGAGCATAAAAACAAGATGTTGCTGCTTTGAGGCAGTAAAGTGATGAAAGCATCAGGTATTCATGAAAATGTCATCAAACTTGTAAGAAGTGTGTCCTAAGACACTTTCTTTGGTTAAAAACAGGTTTTGTTTAGTAAAATCCACTTTTGATCTCTCTGGGCTGAAAATCAGTTTAAGAGCATAAAAACAAGATGTTGCTGCTTTGAGGCAGTAAAGTGATGAAAGCATCAGGTATTCATGAAAATGTCATCAAACTTGTAAGAAGTGTGTCCTAAGACACTTTCTTTGGTTAAAAAACCCAGAAAAAGGTTTTGTTTAGTAAAATCCACTTTTGATCTCTCTCTGTGGGCTGAAAATCAGTTTAAGAGCATAAAACAAGATGTTGCTGCTTTGAGGCAGTAAAGTGATGAAAGCATCAGGTATTCATGAAAATGTCATCAAACTTGTAAGAAGTGTGTCCTAAGACACTTTATTTGGTTGAAAACAGGTTTTGTTTAGTAAAATCCACTTGTGATCTCTGTGGGCTGAAAATCAGTTTAAGAGCATAAAACAAGATGTTGCTGCTTTTGAGGCAGTAAAGTGATGAAAGCATCAGGTATTCATGAAAATGTCATCAAACTTGTAAGAAGTGTGTCCTAAGACACTTTCTTGGTTGAAAAACAGGTTTTGTTTAGTAAAATCCACTTTTGATCTCTCTGGCTGAAAATCAGTTTAAGAGCATAAAAACAAGATGTTGCTGCTTTGAGGCAGTAAAGTGATGAAAGCATCAGGTATTCATGAAAATGTCATCAAACTTGTAAGAAGTGTGTCCTAAGACACTTTCTTTGTTGAAAAAACAGGTTTTGTTTAGTAAAATCCACTTTTGATCTCTCTGTGGGCTGAAAATCAGTTTAAGAGCATAAAAACAAGATGTTGCTGCTTTGAGGCAGTAAAGTGATGAAAGCATCAGGTATTCATGAAAATGTCATCAAACTTGTAAGAAGTGTGTCCTAAGACACTTTTGGTTAAAAACCCAGAAAACAGGTTTTGTTTAGTAAAATCCACTTTTGATCTCTCTGCGGCTGAAAATCAGTTTAAGAGCATAAAACAAGATGTTGCTGCTTTGAGGCAGTAAAGTGATGAAAGCATCAGGTATTCATGAAAATGTCATCAAACTTGTAAGAAGTGTGTCCTAAGACACTTTCTTTGGTTGAAAAACAGGTTTTGTTTAGTAAAATCCACTTTTGATCTCTGTGGGCTGGAAATCAGTTTAAGAGCATAAAAACAAGATGTTGCTGCTTTGAGGCAGTAAAGTGATGAAAGCATCAGGTATTCATGAAAATGTCATCAAACTTGTAAGAAGTGTGTCCTAAGACACTTTCTTTGGTTAAAAAACCCAGAAAACAGGTTTTGTTTAGTAAAATCCACTTTTGATCTCTCTGCGCGCTGAAAATCAGTTTAAGAGCATAAAAACAAGATGTTGCTGCTTTGAGGCAGTAAAGTGATGAAAGCATCAGGTATTCATGAAAATGTCATCAAACTTGTAAGAAGTGTGTCCTAAGACACTTTCTTTGGTTGAAAAACAGGTTTTGTTTAGTAAAATCCACTTTTGATCTCTCTGCGGGCTGAAAATCAGTTTAAGAGCATAAAAACAAGATGTTGCTGCTTTGAGGCAGTAAAGTGATGAAAGCATCAGGTATTCATGAAAATGTCATCAAACTTGTAAGAAGTGTGTCCTAAGACACTTTCTTTGGTTAAAAAACCCAGAAAACAGGTTTTGTTTAGTAAAATCCACTTTTGATCTCTGCGGGCTGAAAATCAGTTTAAGAGCATAAAACAAGATGTTGCTGCTTTGAGGCAGTAAAGTGATGAAAGCATCAGGTATTCATGAAAATGTCATCAAACTTGTAAGAAGTGTGTCCTAAGACACTTTCTTTGGTTGAAAACAGGTCTTCTCTAGTAAAATCCACTTTGATCTCTCTGCGGGCTGAAAATCAGTTTAAGAGCATAAAAACAAGATGTTGCTGCTTTGAGGCAGTAAAGTGATGAAAGCATCAGGTATTCATGAAAATGTCATCAAACTTGTAAGAAGTGTGTCCTAAGACACTTTCTTTGGTTAAAAAACCCAGAAAACAGGTTTTGTTTAGTAAAATCCACTTTTGATCTCTGTGGGCTGAAAATCAGTTTAAGAGCATAAAAACAAGATGTTGCTGCTTTGAGGCAGTAAAGTGATGAAAGCATCAGGTATTCATGAAAATGTCATCAAACTTGTAAGAAGTGTGTCCTAAGACACTTTCTTTGGTTGAAAACAGGTTTTGTTTAGTAAAATCCACTTTTTGTCTCTCTGTGGGCTGAAAATCAGTTTAAGAGCATAAAAAACAAGATGTTGCTGCTTTGAGGCAGTAAAGTGATGAAAGCATCAGGTATTCATGAAAATGTCATCAAACTTGTAAGAAGTGTGTCCTAAGACACTTTCTTTGGTTGAAAAACAGGTTTTGTTTAGTAAAATCCACTTTTGATCTCTCTGGCTGAAAATCAGTTTAAGAGCATAAAAACAAGATGTTGCTGCTTTGAGGCAGTAAAGTGATGAAAGCATCAGGTATTCATGAAAATGTCATCAAACTTGTAAGAAGTGTGTCCTAAGACACTTTCTTGGTTGAAAAACAGGTTTTGTTTAGTAAAATCCACTTTTGATCTCTCTGCGGCTGAAAATCAGTTTAAGAGCATAAAAACAAGATGTTGCTGCTTTGAGGCAGTAAAGTGATGAAAGCATCAGGTATTCATGAAAATGTCATCAAACTTGTAAGAAGTGTGTCCTAAGACACTTTCTTTGGTTAAAAAAACCAGAAAAAAGGTTTTGTTTAGTAAAATCCACTTTTGATCTCTCTGAAAATCAGTTTAAGAGCATAAAAACAAGATGTTGCTGCTTTGAGGCAGTAAAGTGATGAAAGCATCAGGTATTCATGAAAATGTCATCAAACTTGTAAGAAGTGTGTCCTAAGACACTTTCTTTGGTTGAAAACAGGTTTTGTTTAGTAAAATCCACTTTTTGTCTCTCATGGCTGAAAATCAGTTTAAGAGCATAAAAACAAGATGTTGCTTTTGAGGCAGTAAAGTGATGAAAGCATCAGGTATTCATGAAAATGTCATCAAACTTGTAAGAAGTGTGTCCTAAGACACTTTCTTTGGTTAAAAACCCAGAAAACAGGTTTTGTTTAGTAAAATCCACTTTTGATCTCTCTGGCTGAAAATCAGTTTAAGAGCATAAAACAAGATGTTGCTGCTTTGAGGCAGTAAAGTGATGAAAGCATCAGGTATTCATGAAAATGTCATCAAACTTGTAAGAAGTGTGTCCTAAGACACTTTTTTGGTTGAAAACAGGTTTTGTTTAGTAAAATCCACTTTTTGATCTCTGCGGGGCTGAAAATCAGTTTAAGAGCATAAAAACAAGATGTTGCTGCTTTGAGGCAGTAAAGTGATGAAAGCATCAGGTATTCATGAAAATGTCATCAAACTTGTAAGAAGTGTGTCCTAAGACACTTTCTTTGGTTGAAAACACAGGTTTTGTTTAGTAAAATCCACTTTTGGTCTCTCTGTGGGCTGGAAATCAGTTTAAGAGCATAAAAACAAGATGTTGCTGCTTTGAGGCAGTAAAGTGATGAAAGCATCAGGTATTCATGAAAATGTCATCAAACTTGTAAGAAGTGTGTCCTAAGACACTTTCTTTGGTTAAAAAACCCAGAAAACAGGTTTTGTTTAGTAAAATCCACTTTTGATCTCTCTGCGGCTGAAAATCAGTTTAAGCTTAGCATAAAACAAGATGTTGCTGCTTTGAGGCAGTAAAGTGATGAAAGCATCAGGTATTCATGAAAATGTCATCAAACTTGTAAGAAGTGTGTCCTAAGACACTTTCTTTGGTTGAAAACACAGGTTTTGTTTAGTAAAATCCACTTTTGATCTCTCTGTGGGCTGGAAATCAGTTTAAGAGCATAAAACAAGATGTTGCTGCTTTGAGGCAGTAAAGTGATGAAAGCATCAGGTATTCATGAAAATGTCATCAAACTTGTAAGAAGTGTGTCCTAAGACACTTTCTTTGGTTGAAAAAGCCAGAAAACAGGTTTTGTTTAGTAAAATCCACTTTTGATCTCTCTGGGGGCTGAAAATCAGTTTAAGAGCATAAAAACAAGATGTTGCTGCTTTGAGGCAGTAAAGTGATGAAAGCATCAGGTATTCATGAAAATGTCATCAAACTTGTAAGAAGTGTGTCCTAAGACACTTTCTTTGGTTGAAAACAGGTTTTGTTTAGTAAAATCCACTTTTGATCTCTTTGCGGGCTGAAAATCAGTTTAAGAGCATAAAAACAAGATGTTGCTGCTTTGAGGCAGTAAAGTGATGAAAGCATCAGGTATTCATGAAAATGTCATCAAACTTCTTAGAAGTGTATCCTAAGACACTTTCTTTGGTTAAAAAAAAACAGAAAAAAGGTTTTGTTTAGTAAAATCCACTTTTGATCTCTCTATGGCTGAAAATCAGTTTAAGAGCATAAAAACAAGATGTTGCTGCTTTGAGGCAGTAAAGTGATGAAAGCATCAGGTATTCATGAAAATGTCATCAAACTTGTAAGAAGTGTGTCCTAAGACACTTTCTTTGTTGAAAACAGGTTTTGTTTAGTAAAATCCACTTTTGATCTCTCTATGGCTGAAAATCAGTTTAAGAGCATAAAACAAGATGTTGCTGCTTTGAGGCAGTAAAGTGATGAAAGCATCAGGTATTCATGAAAATGTCATCAAACTTGTAAGAAGTGTGTCCTAAGACACTTTCTTGGTTAAAAACCCAGAAAAAAGGTTTTGTTTAGTAAAATCCACTTTTGTCTCTCTCTGTGGGCTGAAAATCAGTTTAAGAGCATAAAACAAGATGTTGCTGCTTTGAGGCAGTAAAGTGATGAAAGAATCAGGTATTCATGAAAATGTCATCAAACTTGTAAGAAGTGTGTCCTAAGACACTTTCTTTGGTTGAAAAACAGGTTTTGTTTAGTAAAATCCACTTTTTGTCTCTGTGGGCTGAAAATCAGTTTAAGAGCATAAAACAAGATGTTGCTGCTTTGAGGCAGTAAAGTGATGAAAGCATCAGGTATTCATGAAAATGTCATCAAACTTGTAAGAAGTGTGTCCTAAGACACTTTTGGTTAAAACCCAGAAAACAGGTTTTGTTTAGTAAAATCCACTTTTGATCTCTCTGGGCTGAAAATCAGTTTAAGAGCATAAAAACAAGATGTTGCTGCTTTGAGGCAGTAAAGTGATGAAAGCATCAGGTATTCATGAAAATGTCATCAAACTTGTAAGAAGTGTGTCCTAAGACACTTTCTTTTGGTTGAAAAACAGGTTTTGTTTAGTAAAATCCACTTTTGATCTCTCTGTGGGCTGAAAATCAGTTTAAGAGCATAAAACAAGATGTTGCTGCTTTTGAGGCAGTAAAGTGATGAAAGCATCAGGTATTCATGAAAATGTCATCAAACTTGTAAGAAGTGTGTCCTAAGACACTTTCTTTGGTTAAAAACCCAGAAAACAGGTTTTGTTTAGTAAAATCCACTTTTGATCTCTCTATGGCTGAAAATCAGTTTAAGAGCATAAAACAAGATGTTGCTGCTTTTGAGGCAGTAAAGTGATGAAAGCATCAGGTATTCATGAAAATGTCATCAAACTTGTAAGAAGTGTGTCCTAAGACACTTTCTTTGGTTGAAAACAGGTTTTGTTTAGTAAAATCCACTTTGGATCTCTCTGTGGGCTGAAAATCAGTTTAAGAGC
>JAYMGU010000048.1:6508-38508 GCA_036178185.1 Liparis tanakae
CCTCAAAGCAGCAACATCTTGTTTTTATGCTCTTAAACTGATTTTCAGCACGTAGAGTCCAAAAGTAGATTTTCCTAAACAAAACCTTTTTTTCAGTATTTTCTACCAAAGAAAGTGTCTTAGGACACACTGCTTACAAGTTTGATGACATTTTCATGAATATCTGATGCTTTCATCACTTTACTGCCTCAAAGCAGCAACATCTTGTTTTTATGCTCTTAAACTGATTCTCAGCCCGCAGAGAGACCAAAAGTGCAACTTACTAAACAAAACCTTTTTTCTGGGTATTCAACCAAAGAAAGTGTCTTAGGAAACACTTCTTACAAGTTTGATGACATTTTCATGAATACCTGATGCTTTCATCACTGTACTGCCTCGAAGCAGCAACATCTTGTTTTTATGCTCTTAAACTGAGTTTCAGCCCGCAGAGTCCAAAAGTGGATTTTCCTAAACAAAACCTTTTTTCTGGGTTTTCAACCAAATAAAGTGTCTTAGGACTCCATTTGTACAGGTTTGATGACATTTCCATTAATACCTGATGCTTTTATCACTTTACTGCCTCAAAGCAGCAACATCTTGTTTTTATGCTCTTAAACTGATTTTCAGCCCGCAGAGAGACCAAAAGTGTATTTTACTAAACAAAACCTTTTTTTCCGAGTTTTAAACCAAAGAAAGTGTCTTAGGACACAATTCTTACACGTTTGATAACATTTGCATGAATACCTGATGCTCTCATCACTTTACTGCCTCAAAGCAGCAACATCTTGTTTTCATGCCCTTAAACTGAGTTTCAGCCAGCAGAGAGTCCAAAAGTGGATTTACCTAAAAAAAAAATATTTTCTGGGGTTTCAACCAAAGAAAGTGTGTCAGGACACAATTCCTACAAGTTTGATGACTTTTTCATGATAACTGATGCTCTCATCACTTTACTGCCTCAAAACAGCAGCATCTTGTTCTTATGCTCTTAAACTGATTTTTAGCCCGCAGAGAGTCCAAAAGTGGATTAACCTAAAAAAAACTCTTTTCTGGGGTTTTAACTAAAGAAAGTGTCTTAGGATACAATTCTTACAAGTTTGATGACATTTGCATGAATACCTGATGCTGTCATCACTTTACTGCCTCGAAGCAGCAACATCTTGTTTTTATGCTCTTAAACTGAGTTTCAGCCAGCAGAGAGTCCAAAAGTGGATTTACCTAAAAAAAACTTATTTCCTGGGGTTTCAACCAAAGAAAGTGTGTCACGACACAATTCCTACAAGTTTGATGACATTTTCATGAATACCTGATGCTTTCATCACTTTACTGCCTCAAAGCAGCAAGTTCTTGTTTTTATGCTCTTAAACTGATTTCTGGCCTGCAGAGAGTCCAAACATGGATTTTCCTAAACAAAACCTTTTTTCTGGGTTTTCAACCAAAGAAAGTGTCTTAGGACACAATTCTTACACGTTTGATGACATTTGCATGAATACCTGATGCTCTCATCACTTTACTGCCTCAAAGAAGCACCATCTTGTTTTTATGCTCTTAAACTGAGTTTCAGCCCGCAGAGAGTCCAAAAGTGGATTAACCTAAAAAAAACTCTTTTGTGGGGTTTCAACCAAAGAAAGTGTCTTAGGATACAATTCTTACAAGTTTGATGACATTTGCATGAATACCTGATGCTCTCATCACTTTACTGCCTCAAAGCAGCAGCATCTTGTTTCTATGCTCTTAAACTGATTTTCAGCCCGCAGAGAGACCAAACCTGGATTTTCCTAAACAAAACCTTTTTTCTGGGTTTTCAACCAAAGAAAGTGTCTTAGGAAACACTTCTTACAAGTTTGATGACATTTTCATCATGAATACCTGATGCTTTCATCACTTCACTGCCTCAAAGCAGCAACATCTTGTTTTTATGCTCTTAAACTGATTTTCAACCCGCAGAGAGACCAACAGTGCAACTTACTAAACAAAACCTTTTTTTCAGGGTTTTCAACCAAAGAAAGTGTCTTAGGACACACTTCTTACTAGTTTGATGACACTTTCATGAATACCTGATGCTTTCATCACTTTACTGCCTCAAAGCAGCAAGTTCTTGTTGTTATGCTCTTAAACTGATTTCTGGCCTGCAGAGAGTCCAAACATGGATTTTCCTAAACAAAACCTTTTTTCTGGGTTTTCAACCAAAGAAAGTGTCTTAGGACACAATTCTTACACGTTTGATGACATTTGCATGAATACCTGATGTTCTCATCACTTTACTGCCTCAAAGCAGCAACATCTTGTTTTCATGCTCTTAAACTGATTTTCAGCCCGCAGAGAGACCAACAGTGCAACTTACTAAACAAAACCTCTTTTCTGGGGTTTCAACCAAAGAAAGTGTGTTAGGACACCATTCTTACAAGTTTGATGACATTTCCATGAATACCTGATGCTTTTATCACTTTACTGCCTCGAAGCAGCAACATCTTGTTTTTATGCTCTTAAACTGAGTTTCAGCCCGCAGAGTCCAAAAGTGGATTTTCCTAAACAAAACCTTTTTTCTGGGTTTTCAACCAAATAAAGTGTCTTAGGACTCCATTTGTACAGGTTTGATGACATTTCCATTAATACCTGATGCTTTTATCACTTTACTGCCTCAAAGCAGCAACATCTTGTTTTCATGCCCTTAAACTGAGCTTCAGCCCGCAGAGAGTCCAAAAGTGGATTAACCTAAAAAAAACTCTTTTCTGGGGTTTCAACTAAAGAAAGTGTCTTAGGATACAATTCTTACAAGTTTGATGACATTTGCATGAATACCTGATGCTGTCATCACTTTACTGCCTCGAAGCAGCAACATCTTGTTTTTATGCTCTTAAACTGAGTTTCAGCCAGCAGAGAGTCCAAAAGTGGATTTACCTAAAAAAAACTTATTTCCTGGGGTTTCAACCAAAGAAAGTGTGTCACGACACAATTCCTACAAGTTTGATGACATTTTCATGAATAACTGATGCTTTTATCACTTTACTGTCTCCAAGCAGCAACATCTTGTTCTTATGCTCTTAAACTGAGTTTCAGCCCGCAGAGAGACCAAAAGTGTACTTTACTAAACAAAACCTTTTTTTCAGGGTTTTCAACCAAAGAAAGTGTCTTAGGACACACTTCTTACTAGTTTGATGACACTTTCATGAATACCTGATGCTTTCATCACTTTACTGCCTCAAAGCAGCAAGTTCTTGTTTTTATGCTCTTAAACTGATTTCTGGCCTGCAGAGAGTCCAAACGTGGATTTTCCTAAACAAAACCTTTTTTCTGGGTTTTCAACCAAAGAAAGTGTCTTAGGACACAATTCTTACACGTTTGATGACATTTGCATGAATAACTGATGCTCTCATCACTTTACTGCCTCAAAGAAGCACCATCTTGTTTTTATGCTCTTAAACTGAGTTTCAGCCCGCAGAGAGTCCAAAAGTGGATTAACCTAAAAAAAACTCTTTTGTGGGGTTTCAACCAAAGAAAGTGTCTTAGGATACAATTCTTACAAGTTTGATGACATTTGCATGAATACCTGATGCTCTCATCACTTTACTGCCTCAAAGCAGCAGCATCTTGTTTCTATGCTCTTAAACTGATTTTCAGCCCGCAGAGAGACCAAACCTGGATTTTCCTAAACAAAACCTTTTTTCTGGGTTTTCAACCAAAGAAAGTGTCTTAGGACACACTTCTTACAAGTTTGATGAAATTTTCATGAATACCTGATGCTTTCATCACTTTACTGCCTCAAAGCAGCAACATCTTGTTTTTATGCTCTTAAACTGATTTTCAGCCCGCAGAGAGACCAAAAGTGTATTTTACTAAACAAAACCTTTTTTTCAGTATTTTCTACCAAAGAAAGTGTCTTAGGACACACTTCTTACAAGTTTGATGACATTTTCATCATGAATACCTGATGCTTTCATCACTTTACTGCCTCAAAGCAGCAACATCTTGTTTTTATGCTCTTAAACTGATTTTCAGCCCGCAGAGAGACCAAAAGTGTTTTACTAAACAAAACCTTTTTTTCAGTATTTTCTACCAAAGAAAGTGTCTTAGGACACACTGCTTACAAGTTTGATGACATTTTCATCATGAATACCTGATGCTTTCATCACTTTACTGCCTCAAAGCAGCAACATCTTGTTTTTATGCTCTTAAACTGATTTTCAGCCCGCAGAGAGACCAACAGTGCAACTTACTAAACAAAACCTTTTTTCTGGGTATTCAACCAAAGAAAGTGTCTTAGGACACACTTCTTACAAGTTTGATGACATTTTCATGAATATCTGATGCTTTCATCACTTTACTGCCTCAAAGCAGCAACATCTTGTTTTTATGCTCTTAAACTGATTTTCAGCCCGCAGAGAGACCAAAAGTGTATTTTACTAAACAAAACCTTTTTTTCAGTATTTTCTCCCAAAGAAAGTGTCTTAGGACACACTGCTTACAAGTTTGATGACATTTTCATGAATATCTGATGCTTTCATCACTTTACTGCCTCAAAGCAGCAGCATCTTGTTTTTATGCTCTTAAACTGAGTTTCAGCCCGCAGAGAGTCCAAAAGTGGATTTACCTAAACAAAACCTCTTTTCTGGGGTTTCAACCAAAGAAAGTGTGTTAGGACACCATTCTTACAAGTTTGATGACATTTCCATGAATACCTGATGCTTTTATCACTTTACTGCCTCGAAGCAGCAACATCTTGTTTTTATGCTCTTAAACTGATTTTCAGCCCGCAGAGAGACCAAACCTGGATTTTCCTAAACAAAACCTTTTTTCTGGGTTTTCAACCAAAGAAAGTGTCTTAGGACACACTTCTTACAAGTTTGATGACATTTTCATCATGAATACCTGATGCTTTCATCACTTCACTGCCTCAAAGCAGCAACATCTTGTTTTTATGCTCTTAAACTGATTTTCAACCCGCAGAGAGACCAACAGTGCAACTTACTAAACAAAACCTTTTTTCTGGGTATTCAACCAAAGAAAGTTTCTTAGGACACACTTCTTACAAGTTTGATGACATTTTCATGAATACCTGATGCTTTCATCACTTTACTGCCTCAAAGCAGCAACATCTTGTTTTTATGCTCTTAAACTGATTCTCAGCCCGCAGAGAGACCAAAAGTGTATTTTACTAAACAAAACCTTTTTTTCAGTATTTTCTACCAAAGAAAGTGTCTTAGGACACACTGCTTACAAGTTTGATGACATTTTCATGAATATCTGATGCTTTCATCACTTTACTGCCTCAAAGCAGCAACATCTTGTTTTTATGCTCTTAAACTGATTCTCAGCCCGCAGAGAGACCAAAAGTGCAACTTACTAAAACAAAACCTTTTTTCTGGGTATTCAACCAAAGAAAGTGTCTTAGGAAACACTTCTTACAAGTTTGATGACATTTTCATGAATACCTGATGCTTTCATCACTGTACTGCCTCAAAGCAGCAACATCTTGTTTTTATGCTCTTAAACTGATTCTCAGCCCGCAGAGAGACCAAAAGTGTATTTTACTAAACAAAACCTTTTTTTCCGAGTTTTAAACCAAAGAAAGTGTCTTAGGACACAATTCTTACACGTTTGATAACATTTGCATGAATACCTGATGCTCTCATCACTTTACTGCCTCAAAGCAGCAACATCTTGTTTTCATGCTCTTAAACTGAGTTTCAGCCAGCAGAGAGTCCAAAAGTGGATTTACCTAAAAAAACTTATTTTCTGGGGTTTCAACCAAAGAAAGTGTGTCAGGACACAATTCCTACAAGTTTGATGACTTTTTCATGATAACTGATGCTCTCATCACTTTACTGCCTCAAAACAGCAGCATCTTGTTCTTATGCTCTTAAACTGATTTTTAGCCCGCAGAGAGTCCAAAAGTGGATTAACCTAAAAAAAACTCTTTTCTGGGGTTTCAACCAAAGAAAGTGTCTTAGGATACAATTCTTACAAGTTTGATGACATTTGCATGAATACCTGATGCTCTCATCACTTTACTGCCTCAAAGCAGCAGCATCTTGTTTTTATGCTCTTAAACTGATTTTCAACCCGCAGAGACCAACAGTGCAACTTACTAAACAAAACCTTTTTTCTGGGTATTCAACCAAAGAAAGTGTCTTAGGACACACTGCTTACAAGTTTGATGACATTTGCTTGAATACCTGATGCTCTCATCACTTTACTGCCTCAAAGCAGCAGCATCTTGTTTTTATGCTCTTAAACTGATTTTCAGCCCGCAGAGAGACCAAACCTGGATTTTCCTAAACAAAACCTTTTTTCTGGGTTTTCAACCAAAAGAAAGTGTCTTAGGACACTTCTTACAAGTTTGATGACATTTTCATCATGAATACCTGATGCTTTCATCACTTTACTGCCTCAAGCAGCAGCAACATCTTGTTTTATGCTCTTAAACTGATTTTCAGCCCAGAGAGACCAAAGTGTATTTTACTAAAAAACCTTTTTTCAGTATTTACCAAAGAAAGTGTCTTAGGACACACTGCTTACAAGTTTGATGACATTTTCATCATGAATACCTGATGCTTTCATCACTTTACTGCCTCAAAGCAGCAACATCTTGTTTTATGCTCTTAAACTGATTTTCAGCCCGGAGAGAGACCAACAGTGCAACTTACTAAACAAAACCTTTTTTCTGGGTATTCAACCAAAGAAAGTGTCTTAGGACACACTTCTTACAAGTTTGATGACATTTTCATGAATATCTGATGCTTTCATCACTTTACTGCCTCAAAGCAGCAACATCTTTTTATGCTCTTAAACTGATTTTCAGCCAGAGAGAGACCCAAAAGTGTATTTTACTAAACAAAACCTTTTTTTCAGTATTTTCTCCCAAAGAAAGTGTCTTAGGACACACTGCTTACAAGTTTGATGACATTTTCATGAATATCTGATGCTTTCATCACTTTACTGCCTCAAAGCAGCAGCATCTTGTTTATGCTCTTAAACTGAGTTTCAGCCAAGAGAGAGTCCAAAAGTGGATTTACCTAAACAAAACCTCTTTTCTGGGGTTTCAACCAAAGAAAGTGTGTTAGGACACCATTCTTACAAGTTTGATGACATTTCCATGAATACCTGATGCTTTTATCACTTTACTGCCTCAAGCAGCAACATCTTGTTTTATGCTCTTAAACTGATTTTCAGCCAGAGAGAGACCAAACCTGGATTTTCCTAAACAAAACCTTTTTTCTGGGTTTTCAACCAAAGAAAGTGTCTTAGGACACACTTCTTACAAGTTTGATGACATTTTCATCATGAATACCTGATGCTTTCATCACTTCACTGCCTCAAAGCAGCAACATCTTGTTTTTATGCTCTTAAACTGATTTTCAACCCGCAGAGAGACCAACAGTGCAACTTACTAAACAAAACCTTTTTTCTGGGTATTCAACCAAAGAAAGTTTCTAGACACACTTCTTACAAGTTTGATGACATTTTCATGAATACCTGATGCTTTCATCACTTTACTGCCTCAAAGCAGCAACATCTTGTTTTTATGCTCTTAAACTGATTCTCAGCCCGCAGAGAGACCAAAAGTGTATTTTACTAAACAAAACCTTTTTTTCAGTATTTTCTACCAAAGAAAGTGTCTTAGGACACACTGCTTACAAGTTTGATGACATTTTCATGAATATCTGATGCTTTCATCACTTTACTGCCTCAAAGCAGCAACATCTTGTTTTATGCTCTTAAACTGATTCTCAGCCCGCAGAGAGACCAAAAGTGCAACTTACTAAAACAAAACTTTTTTCTGGGTATTCAACCAAAGAAAGTGTCTTAGGAAACACTTCTTACAAGTTTGATGACATTTTCATGAATACCTGATGCTTTCATCACTGTACTGCCTCAAAGCAGCAACATCTTGTTTTTATGCTCTTAAACTGATTCTCAGCCCGCAGAGAGACCAAAAGTGTATTTTACTAAACAAAACCTTTTTTTCCGAGTTTTAAACCAAAGAAAGTGTCTTAGGACACAATTCTTACACGTTTGATAACATTTGCATGAATACCTGATGCTCTCATCACTTTACTGCCTCAAAGCAGCAACATCTTGTTTTCATGCTCTTAAACTGAGTTTCAGCCAGCAGAGAGTCCAAAAGTGGATTTACCTAAAAAAAACTTATTTTCTGGGGTTTCAACCAAAGAAAGTGTGTCAGGACACAATTCCTACAAGTTTGATGACTTTTTCATGATAACTGATGCTCTCATCACTTTACTGCCTCAAAACAGCAGCATCTTGTTCTTATGCTCTTAAACTGATTTTTAGCCCGCAGAGAGTCCAAAAGTGGATTAACCTAAAAAAAACTCTTTTCTGGGGTTTCAACTAAAGAAAGTGTCTTAGGATACAATTCTTACAAGTTTGATGACATTTGCATGAATACCTGATGCTGTCATCACTTTACTGCCTCGAAGCAGCAACATCTTGTTTTTATGCTCTTAAACTGAGTTTCAGCCAGCAGAGAGTCCAAAAGTGGATTTACCTAAAAAAAACTTATTTCCTGGGGTTTCAACCAAAGAAAGTGTGTCAGGACACAATTCCTACAAGTTTGATGACATTTTCATGAATAACTGATGCTTTTATCACTTTACTGTCTCCAAGCAGCAACATCTTGTTCTTATGCTCTTAAACTGAGTTTCAGCCCGCAGAGAGACCAAAAGTGTATTTTACTAAATAAAACCTTTTTTTCAGGGTTTTCAACCAAAGAAAGTGTCTTAGGACACACTTCTTACTAGTTTGATGACACTTTCATGAATACCTGATGCTTTCATCACTTTACTGCCTCAAAGCAGCAGCATCTTGTTTGTATGCTCTTAAACTGAGTTTCAGCCCGCAGAGTCCAAAAGTGGATTTTCCTAAACAAAACCTTTTTTCTGGGTTTTCAACCAAATAAAGTGTCTTAGGACTCCATTTGTACAGGTTTGATGACATTTGCATGAATACCTGATGCTTTCATCACTTTACTGCCTCAAAGCAGCAACATCTTGTTTTTATGCTCTTAAACTGATTTTCAGCCCGCAGAGAGACCAAACGTGGATTTTCCTAAACAAAACCTTTTTTCTGGGTTTTCAACCAAAAAAAGTGTCTTAGGACACCATTCTTACATTCTTACAAGTTTGATGACATTTGCATGATTACGTGATGCTTTCATCACTTTACTGCCTCGAAGCAGCAAGTTCTTGTTTTTATGCTCTTAAACTGATTTCTGGCCTGCAGAGAGTCCAAACGTGGATTTTCCTAAACAAAACCTTTTTCCGGGTTTTAAACCAAAGAAAGTGTCTTAGGACACAATTCTTACACGTTTGATAACATTTGCATGAATACCTGATGCTCTCATCACTTTACTGCCTCAAAGCAGCAGCATCTTGTTTTTATGCTCTTAAACTGAGTTTCAGCCCGCAGAGTCCAAAAGTGGATTTTCCTAAACAAAACCTTTTTTTCTGGGTTTTCAACCAAATAAAGTGTCTTAGGACTCCATTTGTACAGGTTTGATGACATTTGCATGAATACCTGATGCTTTCATCACTTTACTGCCTCAAAGCAGCAACATCTTGTTTTTATGCTCTTAAACTGATTTTCAGCCCGCAGAGTCCAAAAGTGGATTTTCCTAAACAAAACCTTTTTTCCGGGTTTTAAACCAAAGAAAGTGTCTTAGGACACAATTCTTACACGTTTGATAACATTTGCATGAATACCTGATGCTCTCATCACTTTACTGCCTCAAAGCAGCAGCATCTTGTTTTTATGTTCTTAAACTGAGTTTCAGCCCGCAGAGAGTCCAAAAGTGGATTTACCTAAACAAAACCTCTTTTCTGGGGTTTCAATCAAAGAAAGTGTGTTAGGACACCATTCTTACGAGTTTGATGACATTTCCATGAATACCTGATGCTTTTATCACTTTACTGCCTCGAAGCAGCAACATCTTGTTTGTATGCTCTTAAACTGAGTTTCAGCCAGCAGAGAGTCCAAAAGTGGATTTACCTAAAAAAAACCTTTGTTCTGGGTTTTCAACCAAATAAAGTGTCTTAGGACTTCATTTGTACAGGTTTGATGACATTTGCATGAATACCTGATGCTTTCATCACTTTACTGCCTCAAAGCAGCAACATCTTGTTTTTATGCTCTTAAACTGATTTTCAGCACGTAGAGTCCAAAAGTAGATTTTCCTAAACAAAACCTTTTTTCCGGGTTTTAAACCAAAGAAAGTGTCTTAGGACACAATTCTTACACGTTTGATAACATTTGAATGAATACCTGATGCTCTCATCACTTTACTGCCTCAAAGCAGCAAGTTCTTGTTTTTATGCTCTTAAACTGATTTCTGGCCTGCAGAGAGTCCAAACGTGGATTTTTCTAAACAAAACCTTTTTTCCGGGTTTTAAACCAAAGAAAGTGTCTGAGGACACAATTCTTACACGTTTGATAACATTTGAATGAATACCTGATGCTCTCATCACTTTACTGCCTCAAAGCAGCAGCATCTTGTTTTTATGTTCTTAAACTGAGTTTCAGCCCGCAGACAGTCCAAAAGTGGATTAACCTAAAAAAACTATTTTCTGGGGTTTCAACTAAAGAAAATGTCTTAGGATACAATTCTTACAAGTTTGATGACATTTGCATGAATACCTGATGCTCTCATCACTTTACTGCCTCAAAGCAGCAGCATCTTGTTTTTATGCTCTTAAACTGAGTTTCAGCCCGCAGAGAGTCCAAAAGTGGATTTACCTAAACAAAACCTCTTTTCTGGGGTTTCAACCAAAGAAAGTGTGTTAGGACACCATTCTTACAAATTTGATGACATTTCCAGGAATACCTGATGCTTTTATCACTTTACTGCCTCGAAGCAGCAACATCTTGTTTTTATGCTCTTAAACTGAGTTCCAAAAGTGGATTTACCTAAAAAAAACTTATTTTCTGGGGTTTCAACCAAAGAAAGTGTGTCAGGACACAATTCCTACAAGTTTGATGACATTTGCATGAATACCTGATGCTTTCATCACTTTACTGCCTCAAAGCTGCAGCATCTTGTTTTTATGCTCTTAAACTGAGTTTCAGCCCGCAGAGAGTCCAAAAGTGGATTAACCTAAAAAAAACTATTTTCTGGGGTTTCAACTAAAGAAAGTGTCTTAGGATACAATTCTTACAAGTTTGATGACATTTGCATGAATACCTGATGCTCTCATCACTTTACTGCCTCAAAGCAGCAGCATCTTGTTTTCATGCTCTTAAACTGAGTTTCAGCCCGCAGAGTCCAAAAGTGGATTATTCAATTCAATTCAATTCAGTTTATTTGTATAGCCCAGTTTCACAAATTACAAATTTGTCTCAGAGTGCTTTACAATCTGTACACATAGACATCCCTGACCCAAAACCTCACATCGGACCAGGAAAAACTCCCAAATAACCCTTCAGGGGGAAAAAAAGGGAAGAAACCTTCAGGAGAGCAACAGAGGAGGATCCCTCTCCAGGATGGACAGATGCAATAGATGTAATGTGTACAGAAGGACATATTTAGAGTTAAAATACATTCAAGGAATCTGACAGAGTTTATCAATAGTTCATATTTAGGCATATTCCACGATGGAGAGTTTGGAGACCTCCCAAGTGGAGGAGTGGGCGGAGTCCCAGCAGGGCAGTGGCACAGCTGGCGACAGGAACTCACGATCCAACCATCGAAGGTCCATCAGCAGATGGAATCTATGCCGTCTCATAGGGTCCGATGACCCCATGAGACGTGAAGTCAGAAGGACTCCCGGAGAAAGCAGAGTTAGTCATGTGTGATGGAGAGATGAAGATTCATCCATAGGAGAAAGAAAAGAGGAGAGAGGTGCTCAGTGCATCCTAAACATCCCCAGCAGCTATAAGCCTATACCAGCATATCCAGGGGCTGGACCAGGGCAAACCTGATTCAGCCCTGACTATAAGCTCTGTCAAAGAGGAAAGTCTTCAGTCTACTCTTGAATGTGGTTACTGTGTCTGCCTCCCGGACTGAAGGTGGAAGCTGGTTCCATAAAAGAGGAGCTTGATAACTAAAGGCTCTGGCTCCCATTTTACATTTTAAGACTCTCGAACTACAAGTAGCCCGCATTTAGTGAGCGCAGCTCTCTGGTGGGCGATACGGTACTACAAGCTCTTTAAGATATGATGGTGCATCACCAATTAAGGCTTTGTAAGTTAAGAGAAGAATTTTAAAAGTGATTCTTGATTTTACAGGGAGCCAGTGCAGAGCAGCTAGTGCAGGAGTAATGTGATCTCTTTTCTTAGTTTTAGTGAGAATACGAGCTGCAGCATTCTGAATCAACTGGAGGGACCTAAGAGATTTATTAGTGCAGCCTGATAATAAGGAGTTGCAGTAATCCAGTCTCAAGTAACTAACGCGTGAACCAATTTCTCTGCATCTTTTTGAGACAAGATGTGCCTGATTTTTGAAATATTACGTAGATGGAAGAATGCAGTCCTTGAGATTTGCTTTATGTGGGAGTTAAAGGACAAGTCCCGATCAAAGATAACGCCGAGATTCTTTACAGTGGTGTTGGATGCTAGAGTAATGCCATCTACAGAAATCACATCACCAGATAATTGATCTCTGAGGTGCTCAGGGCCGAGTAGAATTACTGGTTTTGTCTGAGTTTAACATCAAGAAGTTGCGGTCATCCATGTTTTTATGTCACTAAGACATGCTTGAATTTTAGTGAGTTGGTTAGTCTCCTCTGGTTTTATCGATAGATATAGTTGAGTATCATCTGCATAACAATGAAAGTTTATAGAGCGTTTCCTGATAATATTGCCCAAAGGAAGCATGTATAAGGTAAATAGAATTGGTCCAAGCACAGAACCTTGTGGAACTCCATGACTAACGTTGGTGGTCATTGAGGCTTCATCGTTTACAAATACAAACTGAGATCGATCTGATAAATAGGATTTAAACCAACTTAGGGCGGTGCCTGAAATACCAATCGACTGCTCCAGTCTCTGTAATAGGATGTTATGGTCAATGGTGTCGAATGCAGCACTAAGGTCTAACAAGACCAGTACAGAGAGAAGTCCTTTATCTGCTGCCATTAAGAGGTCATTCGTAATCTTCACAAGTGCTGTCTCTGTGCTGTGGTGTTTTCTAAATCCTGACTGAAACTCTTCAAATAAACTATTCTGATGTAGAAAGTCACACAACTGATTTGCGACCACTTTCTCAAGGATCTTAGAGAGGAAGGGGAGGTTAGAGATCGGTCTGTAGTTAGCCAAAACCTCTGGATCCAGAGTGGGCTTCTTCAGGAGAGGTTTAATTACAGCTACTTTGAAGGAATGTGGTACGTGGCCTGTTAACAAAGACACATTAATAATATCCAAAAGAGAGCTGCCAATTAAAGGCAAAACATCTTTAAGCAGCCTAGTCGGGATAGGGTCCAAGAGACAGGTAGACATGTTAGAAGTAGAAACCATTAAAGATAATTGGTCACGGTTGATGGGAGAAAAGCCATCTAAATATATACCAGGACATACAGGGGTTTCCAAAGCCATTCCACTTGAGGACAGATTGGCACTGGTTAAGGGCAAAAGATTATTAATCTTGTCCCTAATAGTTAAAATCTTCTCATTGAAGAAGTTCATAAAGTCATTACTACTGAGGTCTATAGGAATACTGGGCTCCACAGAGCTGTGACTCTCTGTCAGCCTGGCTACAGTGCTAAAGAGAAACCTGGGGTTGTTCTTATTCTTCTCTATTACTGATGAGTAATATTCTGCTCTGGCATTGCGGAGGGCCTTCTTATAAGTTTTAAGACTATCTCGCCAAACTAAGCGGGATTCTTCGATTAGTTGAACGCCAAATGCTTTCAAGCTTTCGTGACGCTTTGCTTTAATGTGCGGGTCTGAGGGTTATACCAGGGAGCAAACCTTCTCTTCCTCACTGTCTTCTTCTTCAGAGGGGCTATCGAGTCCAGTGTCATTCTCAGTGAGCCTGTGGCACTATCAACAAGATGATCAATCTGGGACGGACTAAAGTTAGACCAGGAGTCCTCTGTTATATTGAGACATGGTATTGAATCAAGTGCAGAATGAATCGCTTCTTTAAATTTAGCTACAGCACTGTCAGTTAGACATCTGGTGTAGAAACTTTTGACTAGCGGTGTACACTCCGGTAGTATAAACTCAAAAGTTATAAGGCTGTGGTCTGACAGAAGAGGATTCTGTGGGAAGACCTTCAAATGCTCAATGTCAACGCCATATGTAAGAACAAGATCAAGCGTGTGGCCAAAGCTGTGAGTGGGTTTCTGTACTCTCTGACGAAAGCCGATTTATCCTAAACAAAACCTTTTTTTCTGGGTTTTCAACCAAATAAAGTGTCTTAGGACTCCATTTGTACAGGTTTAATGACATTTGCATGAATACCTGATGCTTTCATCACTTTACTGCCTCAAAGCAGCAACATCTTGTTTTTATAATCTTAAACTGATTTTCAGCCCGCAGAGTCCAAAAGTGGATTTTCCTAAACAAAACCTTTTTTCCGGGTTTTAAACCAAAGAAAGTGTCTTAGGACACAATTCTTACACGTTTGATAACATTTGCATGAATACCTGATGCTCTCATCACTTTACTGCCTCAAAGCAGCAGCATCTTGTTTTTATGCTCTTAAACTGAGTTTCAGCCCGCAGAGAGTCCAAAAATGGATTTACCTAAACAAAACCTCTTTTCTGGGGTTTCAATCAAAGAAAGTGTGTTAGGACACCATTCTTACGAGTTTGATGACATTTCCATGAATACCTGATGCTTTTATCACTTTACTGCCTCGAAGCAGCAACATCTTGTTTGTATGCTCTTAAACTGAGTTTCAGCCAGCAGAGAGTCCAAAAGTGGATTTACCTAAAAAAAACCTTTGTTCTGGGTTTTCAACCAAATAAAGTGTCTTAGGACTCCATTCTTACAAGTTTGATGACATTTGCATGAATACCTGATGCTTTCATCACTTTACTGCCTCAAAGCAGCAACATCTTGTTTTTATGCTCTTAAACTGTTTTTCAGCACGCAGAGTCCAAAAGTAGATTTTCCTAAACAAAACCTTTTTTCCGGGTTTTAAACCAAAGAAAGTGTCTTAGGACACAATTCTTACACGTTTGATAACATTTGAATGAATACCTGATGCTCTCATCACTTTACTGCCTCAAAGCAGCAAGTTCTTGTTTTTATGCTCTTAAACTGATTTCTGGCCTGCAGAGAGTCCAAACGTGGATTTTTCTAAACAAAACCTTTTTTCCGGGTTTTAAACCAAAGAAAGTGTCTGAGGACACAATTCTTACACGTTTGATAACATTTGAATGAATACCTGATGCTCTCATCACTTTACTGCCTCAAAGCAGCAGCATCTTGTTTTTATGTTCTTAAACTGAGTTTCAGCCCGCAGACAGTCCAAAAGTGGATTAACCTAAAAAAACTATTTTCTGGGGTTTCAACTAAAGAAAATGTCTTAGGATACAATTCTTACAAGTTTGATGACATTTGCATGAATACCTGATGCTCTCATCACTTTACTGCCTCAAAGCAGCAGCATCTTGTTTTTATGCTCTTAAACTGAGTTTCAGCCCGCAGAGAGTCCAAAAGTAGATTTACCTAAACAAAACCTCTTTTCTGGGGTTTCAACCAAAGAAAGTGTGTTAGGACACCATTCTTACAAATTTGATGACATTTCCAGGAATACCTGATGCTTTTATCACTTTACTGCCTCGAAGCAGCAACATCTTGTTTTTATGCTCTTAAACTGAGTTCCAAAAGTGGATTTACCTAAAAAAAACTTATTTTCTGGGGTTTCAACCAAAGAAAGTGTGTCAGGACACAATTCCTACAAGTTTGATGACATTTGCATGAATACCTGATGCTTTCATCACTTTACTGCCTCAAAGCAGCAGCATCTTGTTTTTATGCTCTTAAACTGAGTTTCAGCCCGCAGAGAGTCCAAAAGTGGATTAACCTAAAAAAAACTCTTTTCTGGGGTTTCAACTAAAGAAAGTGTCTTAGGATACAATTCTTACAAGTTTGATGACATTTGCATGAATACCTGATGCTCTCATCACTTTACTGCCTCAAAGCAGCAAGTTCTTGTTTTTATGCTCTTAAACTGATTTCTGGCCTGCAGAGAGTCCAAACGTGGATTTTTCTAAACAAAACCTTTTTTCCGGGTTTTAAACCAAAGAAAGTGTCTGAGGACACAATTCTTACACGTTTGATAACATTTGAATGAATACCTGATGCTCTCATCACTTTACTGCCTCAAAGCAGCAGCATCTTGTTTTATGTTCTTAAACTGAGTTTCAGCCCGCAGACAGTCCAAAAGTGGATTAACCTAAAAAAACTATTTTCTGGGGTTTCAACTAAAGAAAATGTCTTAGGATACAATTCTTACAAGTTTGATGACATTTGCATGAATACCTGATGCTCTCATCACTTTACTGCCTCAAAGCAGCAGCATCTTGTTTTTATGCTCTTAAACTGAGTTTCAGCCGCAGAGAGTCCAAAAGTGGATTTACCTAAACAAAACCTCTTTTCTGGGGTTTCAACCAAAGAAAGTGTGTTAGGACACCATTCTTACAAATTTGATGACATTTCCAGGAATACCTGATGCTTTTATCACTTTACTGCCTCGAAGCAGCAACATCTTGTTTTTATGCTCTTAAACTGAGTTCCAAAAGTGGATTTACCTAAAAAAAACTTATTTTCTGGGGTTTCAACCAAAGAAAGTGTGTCAGGACACAATTCCTACAAGTTTGATGACATTTGCATGAATACCTGATGCTTTCATCACTTTACTGCCTCAAAGCAGCAGCATCTTGTTTTTATGCTCTTAAACTGAGTTTCAGCCCGCAGAGTCCAAAAGTGGATTAACCTAAAAAAAACTCTTTTCTGGGGTTTCAACTAAAGAAAGTGTCTTAGGATACAATTCTTACAAGTTTGATGACATTTGCATGAATACCTGATGCTCTCATCACTTTACTGCCTCAAAGCAGCAGCATCTTGTTTTCATGCTCTTAAACTGAGTTTCAGCCCGCAGAGTCCAAAAGTGGATTTACCTAAACAAAACCTCTTTTCTGGGGTTTCAATCAAAGAAAGTGTGTTAGGACACCATTCTTACGAGTTTGATGACATTTCCATGAATACCTGATGCTTTTATCACTTTACTGCCTCGAAGCAGCAGCATCTTGTTTTTATGCTCTTAAACTGAGTTTCAGCCCGCAGAGTCCAAAAGTGGATTTACCTAAACAAAACCTCTTTTCTGGGGTTTCAATCAAAGAAAGTGTGTTAGGACACCATTCTTACGAGTTTGATGACATTTCCATGAATACCTGATGCTTTTATCACTTTACTGCCTCGAAGCAGCAACATCTTGTTTGTATGCTCTTAAACTGAGTTTCAGCCAGCAGAGAGTCCAAAAGTGGATTTACCTAAAAAAAACCTTTGTTCTGGGTTTTCAACCAAATAAAGTGTCTTAGGACTCCATTCTTACAAGTTTGATGACATTTGCATGAATACGTGATGCTCTCATCACTTTACTGCCTCAAAGCAGCAGCATCTTGTTTTTATGCTCTTAAACTGAGTTCCAGCCCGCAGAGTCCAAAAGTGGATTTACCTAAACAAAACCTCTTTTCTGGGGTTTCAATCAAAGAAAGTGTGTTAGGACACCATTCTTACGAGTTTGATGACATTTCCATGAATACCTGATGCTTTTATCACTTTACTGCCTCGAAGCAGCAACATCTTGTTTGTATGCTCTTAAACTGAGTTTCAGCCAGCAGAGAGTCCAAAAGTGGATTAACCTAAACAAAACCTCTTTTCTGGGGTTTCAACCAAAGAAAGTGTGTTAGGACACCATTCTTACAAGTTTGATGACATTCCCATGAATACCTGATGCTCTCATCACTTTACTGCCTCAAAGCAGCAGCATCTTGTTTTTATGCTCTTAAACTGAGTTTCAGCCCGCAGAGAGTCCAAAAGTGGATTAACCTAAACAAAACCTTTTTTCTGGGTTTTCAACCAAAGAAAGTTTCTTAGGACACCATTCTTACATTCTTACAAGTTTGATGACATTTGCATGATTACGTGATGCTTTCATCACTTTACTGCCTCGAAGCAGCAAGTTCTTGTTTTTATGCTCTTAAACTGATTTCTAGCCTGCATAGAGTCCAAACGTGGATTTTCCTAAACAAAACCTTTTTTCCGGGTTTTAAACCAAAGAAAGTGTCTTAGGACACAATTCTTACACGTTTGATAACATTTGCATGAATACCTGATGCTCTCATCACTTTACTGCTTCAAAGCAGCAGGATCTTGTTTTTATGCTCTTAAACTGAGTTTCAGCCCGCAGAGAGTCCAAAAGTGGATTAACCTAAAAAAAACTCTTTTCTGGGGTTTCAACTAAAGAAAGTGTCTTAGGATACAATTCTTACAAGTTTGATGACATTTCCATGAATAACTGATGCTCTCACCACTTTACTGCCTCAAAGCAGCAGCATCTTGTTTTTATGCTCATAAACTGAGTTTCAGCCCGCAGAGAGTCCAAAAGTGGATTTACCTAAACAAAACCTCTTTTCTGGGGTTTCAACCGAAGAAAGTGTGTTAGGACACCATTCTTACAAGTTTGATGACATTTCCATGAATAACTGATGCTTTCATCACTTTACTGCCTCAAAGCAGCAGCATCTTGTTTTTTATGCTCTTAAACTGATTTTCAGCCCGCAGAGAGACCAAAAGTGGATTTTCCCAAACAAAACCTTTTTTTCTGGGTTTTCAACCAAATAAAGTGTCTTAGGACACAATTCTTACACGTTTGATAACATTTGCCTGAATACCTGATGCTCTCATCACTTTACTGCTTCAAAGCAGCAGGATCTTGTTTTTATGCTCTTAAACTGAGTTTCAGCCCGCAGAGAGTCCAAAAGTGGATTAACCTAAAAAAAACTCTTTTCTGGGGTTTCAACTAAAGAAAGTGTCTTAGAATACAATTCTTACAAGTTTGATGACATTTGCATGAATACCTGATGCTCTCATCACTTTACTGCCTCAAAGAAGCCGCATCTTGTTTTCATGCTCTTAAACTGAGTTTCAGCCCGCAGGGAGTCCAAAAGTGGATTTACCTAAACAAAACCTCTTTTCTGGGTTTCAACCGAAGAAAGTGTGTTAGGACACCATTCTTACAAGTTTGATGACATTTCCATGAATAACTGATGCTCTCACCACTTTACTGCCTCAAAGCAGCAGCATCTTGTTTTTATGCTCATAAACTGAGTTTCAGCCCGCAGAGAGTCCAAAAGTGGATTTACCTAAACAAAACCTCTTTTCTGGGGTTTCAACCGAAGAAAGTGTGTTAGGACACCATTCTTACAAGTTTGATGACATTTCCATGAATAACTGATGCTTTCATCACTTTACTGCCTCAAAGCAGCAGCATCTTGTTTTTTATGCTCTTAAACTGATTTTCAGCCCGCAGAGACCAAAAGTGGATTTTCCTAAACAAAACCTTTTTTTCTGGGTTTTCAACCAAATAAAGTGTCTTAGGACTCCATTCTTACAAGTTTGATGACATTTGCATGAATACCTGATGCTTTCATCACTTTACTGCCTCGAAGCAGCAAGTTCTTGTTTTTATGCTCTTAAACTGATTTCTAGCCTGCATAGAGTCCAAACGTGGATTTTCCTAAACAAAACCTTTTTTCCGGGTTTTAAACCAAAGAAAGTGTCTTAGGACACAATTCTTACACGTTTGATAACATTTGCATGAATACCTGATGCTCTCATCACTTTACTGCTTCAAAGCAGCAGGATCTTGTTTTTATGCTCTTAAACTGAGTTTCAGCCCGCAGAGAGTCCAAAAGTGGATTAACCTAAAAAAAACTCTTTTCTGGGGTTTCAACTAAAGAAAGTGTCTTAGGATACAATTCTTACAAGTTTGATGACATTTGCATGAATACCTGATGCTCTCATCACTTTACTGCCTCAAAGAAGCAGCATCTTGTTTTCATGCTCTTAAACTGAGTTTCAGCCCGCAGGGAGTCCAAAAGTGGATTTACCTAAACAAAACCTCTTTTCTGGGGTTTCAACCGAAGAAAGTGTGTTAGGACACCATTCTTACAAATTTGATGACATTTCCATGAATAACTGATGCTTTCATCACTTTACTGCCTCAAAGCAGCAGCATCTTGTTTTTTATGCTCTTAAACTGATTTTCAGCCCGCAGAGAGACCAAAAGTGGATTTTCCTAAACAAAACCTTTTTTTCTGGGTTTTCAACCAAATAAAGTGTCTTAGGACTCCATTCTTACAAGTTTGATGACATTTGCATGAATACCTGATGCTTTCATCACTTTTCTGCCTCAAAGCAGCAACATCTTGTTTTCATGCATTTTAAACTGATTTTCAGCCCGCAGAAAGACCAAAAGAGGATTTTCCTGAACAAAACCTTTTTTCTGGGTTTTCAACCAAAGAAAGTGTCTTAGGACACCATTCTTACATTCTTACAAGTTTGATGACATTTGCATGATTACGTGATGCTTTCATCACTTTACTGCCTTGAAGCAGCAAGTTCTTGTTTTTATGCTCTTAAACTGATTTCTGGCCTGCATAGAGTCCAAACGTGGATTTTCCTAAACAAAACCTTTTTTCCGGGTTTTAAACCAAAGAAAGTGTCTTAGGACACAATTCTTACACGTTTGATAACATTTGCATGAATACCTGACTCTCTCATCACTTTACTGCCTCATCACTTTACTGCCTCAAAGCAGCAGCATCTTGTTTTTATGCTCATAAACTGAGTTTCAGCCCGCAGAGAGTCCAAAAGTGGATTTACCTAAACAAAACCTCTTTTCTGGGGTTTCAACCGAAGAAAGTGTGTTAGGACACCATTCTTACAAGTTTGATGACATTTCCATGAATAACTGATGCTTTCATCACTTTACTGCCTCAAAGCAGCAGCATCTTGTTTTTTATGCTCTTAAACTGATTTTCAGCCCGCAGAGACCAAAAGTGGATTTTCCTAAACAAAACCTTTTTTTCTGGGTTTTCAACCAAATAAAGTGTCTTAGGACTCCATTCTTACAAGTTTGATGACATTTGCATGAATACCTGATGCTTTCATCACTTTACTGCCTCGAAGCAGCAAGTTCTTGTTTTTATGCTCTTAAACTGATTTCTAGCCTGCATAGAGTCCAAACGTGGATTTTCCTAAACAAAACCTTTTTTCCGGGTTTTAAACCAAAGAAAGTGTCTTAGGACACAATTCTTACACGTTTGATAACATTTGCATGAATACCTGATGCTCATCACTTTACTGCTTCAAAGCAGCAGGATCTTGTTTTTATGCTCTTAAACTGAGTTTCAGCCCGCAGAGAGTCCAAAAGTGGATTAACCTAAAAAAAACTCTTTTCTGGGGTTTCAACTAAAGAAAGTGTCTTAGGATACAATTCTTACAAGTTTGATGACATTTGCATGAATACCTGATGCTCTCATCACTTTACTGCCTCAAAGAAGCAGCATCTTGTTTTCATGCTCTTAAACTGAGTTTCAGCCCGCAGGGAGTCCAAAAGTGGATTTACCTAAACAAAACCTCTTTTCTGGGGTTTCAACCGAAGAAAATGTGTTAGGACACCATTCTTACAAATTTGATGACATTTCCATGAATAACTGATGCTTTCATCACTTTACTGCCTCAAAGCAGCAGCATCTTGTTTTTATGCTCTTAAACTGATTTTCAGCCCGCAGAGAGACCAAAAGTGGATTTTCCTAAACAAAACCTTTTTTTCTGGGTTTTCAACCAAATAAAGTGTCTTAGGACTCCATTCTTACAAGTTTGATGACATTTGCATGAATACCTGATGCTTTCATCACTTTTCTGCCTCAAAGCAGCAACATCTTGTTTTCATGCATTTTAAACTGATTTTCAGCCCGCAGAAAGACCAAAAGAGGATTTTCCTGAACAAAACCTTTTTTCTGGGTTTTCAACCAAAGAAAGTGTCTTAGGACACCATTCTTACATTCTTACAAGTTTGATGACATTTGCATGATTACGTGATGCTTTCATCACTTTACTGCCTTGAAGCAGCAAGTTCTTGTTTTTATGCTCTTAAACTGATTTCTGGCCTGCATAGAGTCCAATTGTGGATTTTCCTAAACAAAACCTTTTTTCCGGGTTTTAAACCAAAGAAAGTGTCTTAGGACACAATTCTTACACGTTTGATAACATTTGCATGAATACCTGACTCTCTCATCACTTTACTGCCTCATCACTTTACTGCCTAAAAGCAGCAGCATCTTGTTTTTATGCTCTTAAACTGAATTTCAGCCCGCAGAGTCCAAAAGTGGATTTTCCTAAACAAAACCTTTTTTCTGGGTTTTCAACCAAAGAAAGTGTCTTAGGATACAATTCTTACAAGTTTGATGACATTTGCATGAATACGTGATGCTTTCATCACTTTACTGCCTCAAAGCAGCAGCATCTTGTTTTCATGCTCTTAAACTGAGTTTCAGACCGCAGAGAGTCCAAAAGTGGATTAACCTAAAAAAAACTATTTTCTGGGGTTTCAACCGAAGAAAGTGTGTTAGGACACCATTCTTACAAGTTTGATGACATTTCCATGAATACCTGATGCTTTTATCACTTTACTGCCTCGAAGCAGCAACATCTTGTTTTTATGCTCTTAAACTGAGTTTCAGCCAGCAGAGAGTCCAAAAGTGGATTTACCTAAAAAAAACTTATTTTCTGGGGTTTCAACCAAAGAAAGTGTGTCAGGACACAATTCCTACAAGTTTGATGACATTTTTATGAATACCTGATGCTTTCATCACTTTACTGCCTCAAAACAGCAGCATCTTGTTCTTATGCTCTTAAACTGAGTTTCAGCCCGCAGAGTCCAAAAGTGGATTTTCCTAAACAAAACCTTTTTTTCAGGGTTTTCAACCAAAGAAAGTGTCTTAGGACACACTTCTTACAAGTTTGATGACATTTTCATGAATACCTGATGCTTTCATCACTTTACTGCCTCAAAGCAGCAGCATCTTGTTTTCATGCATTTTAAACTGAGTTTCAGCCCGCAGAGTCCAAAAGTGGATTTTCCTAAACAAAACCTTTTTTCTGGGTTTTCAACCAAATAAAGTGTCTTAGGACTCCATTTGTACAGGTTTGATGACATTTGAATGAATACCTGATGCTTTCATCACTTTACTGCCTCAAAGCAGCAACATCTTGTTTTTATGCTCTTAAACTGATTTTCAGCCCGCAGAGAGACCAAACGTGGATTTTCCTAAACAAAACCTTTTTTCCGGGTTTTAAACCAAAGAAAGTGTCTTAGGACTCCATTTGTACAGGTTTGATGACATTTGAATGAATACCTGATGCTTTCATCACTTTACTGCCTCAAAGCAGCAACATCTTGTTTTTATGCTCTTAAACTGATTTTCAGCCCGCAGAGAGACCAAACGTGGATTTTCCTAAACAAAACCTTTTTTCCGGGTTTTAAACCAAAGAAAGTGTCTTAGGACACAATTCTTACACATTTGATAACATTTGCATGAACACCTGATGCTCTCATCACTTTACTGCCTCAAAACAGCAGCATCTTGTTTTTATGCTCTTAAACTGAGTTTCAGCCTGCAGAGTCCAAAAGTGGATTAACCTAAACAAAAACTCTTTTCTGGGGTTTCAACTAAAGAAAGTGTCTTAGGATACAATTCTTACAAGTTTGATGACATTTGCATGAATAACTGATGCTCTCATCACTTTACTGCCTCAAAACAGCAGCATCTTGTTATTATGCTCTTAAACTGAGTTTCAGCCCGCAGAGAGACCAAAAGTGTATTTTACTAAACAAAACCTTTTTTTCAGGGTTTTCAACCAAAGAAAGTGTCTTAGGACACACTTCTTACAAGTTTGATGACATTTTCATGAATACCTGATGCTTTCATCACTTTACTGCCTCAAAACAGCAGCATCTTGTTCTTATGCTCTTAAACTGAGTTTCAGCCCGCAGAGTCCAAAAGTGGATTTTCCTAAACAAAACCTTTTTTTCAGGGTTTTCAACCAAAGAAAGTGTCTTAGGACACACTTCTTACAAGTTTGATGACATTTTCATGAATACCTGATGCTTTCATCACTTTACTGCCTCAAAGCAGCAGCATCTTGTTCTTATGCTCTTAAACTGAGTTTCAGCCCGCAGAGAGACCAAAAGTGTATTTTACTAAACAAAACCTTTTTTTCAGGGTTTTCAACCAAAGAAAGTGTCTTAGGACACACTTCTTACAAGTGTTAATATTAAATCTGATTTATTGAAGGGACCGTAATGTCTAGGTTCCGGCAGAATATCAGAAGTGAAGGCACTTTGCCTGTGAGGACAGAGAGATATTGAGTCTGCAGCTCAAGGCTAGCTACACGCCTAACAGTATTCAACATTCACACACTTGTTATCGGTATTTACATATACCAAGAGTGGCACGGACGACAGACAGCCCCCACCCGGGGGTTGGAGTGAATTCCCATGAGAAACTAGGAATTTACCTATGACGAGATCTGTGTTTTTGGGGACTGAACCTTGTTTTGGGGATTCAGTGTGTTTTTGGTGCTCGACTTGCATGTTGAGGAGAGCTGACGGCGTGATTGCAATCGCGCGTGAGTATTTGTACTTTGCTTTTGATCAGTGAATAAACGTCTCCCTAAAGGAGAGAACATTAGCAGACTGTGAGTCTTATTATCGTAGAAGCTCTTCCAGGCTGTTCAATTCTGAAATACGTAACACAAGTTTGATGACATTTTCATGAATACCTGATGCTTTCATCACTTTACTGCCTCAAAGCAGCAACATCTTGTTTTTATGCTCTTAAACTGATTTTCAGCCCGCAGAGAGACCAAACGTGGATTTTCCTAAACAAAACCTTTTTTCCGGGTTTTAAACCAAAGAAAGTGTCTTAGGACACAATTCTTACACGTTTGATAACATTTGCATGAATACCTGATGCTCTCATCACTTTACTGCCTCAAAGCAGCAGCATCTTGTTTTTATGCTCTTAAACTGAGTTTCAGCCCGCAGAGAGTCCAAAAGTGGATTAACCTAAAAAAAAACTCTTTTCTGGGGTTTCAACTAAAGAAAGTGTCTTAGGATACATTTCTTACAAGTTTGATGACAGTTGCATGAATACCTGATGCTCTCATCACTTTACTGCCTCAAAGCAGCAGCATCTTGTTTTTATGCTCTTAAACTGAGTTTCAGCCCGCAGAGAGTCCAAAAGTGGATTTTCCTAAACAAAACCTTTTTTCTGGGTTTTCAATCAAATAAAGTGTCTTAGGACTCCATTTGTACAGGTTTGATGACATTTGCATGAATACCTGATGCTTTCATCACTTTACTGCCTCAAAGCAGCAACATCTTGTTTTTATGCTCTTAAACTGATTTTCAGCCCGCAGAGAGACCAAACGTGGATTTTCCTAAACAAAACCTTTTTTCTGGGTTTTAAACCAAAGAAAGTGTCTTAGGACACAATTCTTACACGTTTGATAACATTTGCATGAATACCTGATGCTCTCATCACTTTACTGCCTCAAAGCAGCAGCATCTTGTTTTTATGCTCTTAAACTGAGTTTCAGCCCGCAGAGTCCAAAAGTGGATTTTCCTAAACAAAACCTTTTTTCTGGGTTTTCAACCAAATAAAGTGTCTTAGGACTCCATTTGTACAGGTTTGATGACATTTTCATGAATACCTGATGCTTTTATCACTTTACTGCCTCGAAGCAGCAACATCTTGTTTTTATGCTCTTAAACTGAGTTTCAGCCAGCAGAGAGTCCAAAAGTGGATTTACCTCAAAAAAACTTATTTTCTGGGGTTTCAACCAAAGAAAGTGTGTCAGGACACAATTCCTACAAGTTTGATGACATTTTCATGAATAACTGATGCTTTCATCACATTAGTGCCTTAAAGCAGCAACATCTTGTGTTTATCCTCTTAAACTTATTTTCAGTCCGCAGAGAAACCAAAAGTCGATTTTCCTAAACAAAACCTTTTCCTCTGAGTTTTCAACCAAAGAAAGTGTATTAGTACACAATTCCTACAAGTTTGATGACATTTGCATGAATACCTGATGCTTTTATCACTTTACTGCCTCAAAGCAGCAGCATCTTGTTTTTATGCTCTTAAACTGATTTCTTGCCTGAAGAGAGACCAACAGTGTTTTTTATTAAACAAAACCTTTTTCCTAGGTTTTCAACCAAAGAAAGTGTCTTAGGACACCATTCTTACATTCTTACAAGTTTGATGACATTTGCATGAATACCTGATGCTTTCATCACTTTACTGCCTCGAAGCAGCAGCATCTTGTTTTTATGCTCTTAAACTGATTTTCAGCCCGCAGAGGCCAAACGGGGAATGTCCTAAACAAAACTTTTTTTCTGGGTTTTCAACCAAAGAAAGTGTCTTAGGACAACATTCTTACAAGTTTGATGACATTTGCAAGAATACCTGATGCTTTTATCACTTTACTGCCTCAAAGCAGCAACATCTTGTTTGTATGCTCTTAAACTGATTTCCAGCTCGCATAGAGTCAAAAAGTGGATTTTCCAAAACAAAACCTTTTTTCTGGGTTTTCAACCAAATAAAGTGTCTTAGGACTCCATTCATACAAGTTTGATGACATTTGTATAAATACCTGATGCTTTCATCACTTTACTGCCTCAAAGCAGCAACATCTTGTTTTATGCTCTTAAACTGAGTTTCAGCCAGCAGAGAGTCCAAAAGTGGATTTACCTAAAAAAAACTTATTTTCTGGGGTTTCAACCAAAGAAAGTGTGTCAGGACGCAATTCCTACAAGTTTGATGACATTTTCATGAATAACTGATGCTTTCATCACATTACTGCCTCAAAACAGCAGCATCTTGTTCTTATGCTCTTAAACTGAGTTTCAGCCCGCAGAGAGACCAAAAGTGTATTTTACTAAACAAAACCTTTTTTTCAGGGTTTTCAACCAAAGAAAGTGTCTTAGGACACACTTCTTACAAGTTTGATGACATTTTCATGAATACCTGATGCTTTCATCACTTTACTGCCTCAAAGCAGCAGCATCTTGTTTTTATGCTCTTAAACTGAGTTTCAGCCCGCAGAGTCCAAAAGTGGATTTTCCTAAACAAAAACTTTTTTCTGGGTTTTCAACCAAATAAAGTGTATTAGTTCTCCATTTGTACAAGTTTGATGACATTTGCATGAATACCTGATACTTTCATCACTTTACTGCCTCGAAGCAGCAAGTTCTTGTTTTTATGCTCTCAAACTGATTTTCAGCACGCAGAAAGACCAAGAGGATTTTCCTGAACAAAACCTTTTTTCTGGGTTTTCAACCAAAGAAAGTGTTTTAGGACACAATTCTTACACGTTTGATGACATTTGCATGAATAACTGATGCTCTCATCAGTTTACTGCCTCAAAGCAGCAGCATCTTGTTTTTATGCTCTTAAACTGAGTTTCAGCCCGCAGAGTCCAAAAGTGGATTTTCCTAAACAAAACGTTTTTTCTGGGTTTTCAACCAAAGAAAGTGTCTTAGGACAA
Organism: Liparis tanakae; assembly: GCA_036178185.1. NCBI lineage: Eukaryota > Metazoa > Chordata > Actinopteri > Perciformes > Liparidae > Liparis > Liparis tanakae. Next base: position 34,070 of record JAYMGU010000048.1, read on the forward strand.
CATTCTTACAAGTTTGATGACATTTGCAAGAATACCTGATGCTTTTATCACTTTACTGCCTCAAAGCAGCAACATCTTGTTTTTATGCTCTTAAACTGAGTTTCAGCCCGCAGAGAGTCCAAAAGTGGATTTTCCTAAACAAAAACTTTTTTCTGGGTTTTCAACCAAATAAAGTGTCTTAGGACTCCATTCATACAAGTTTGATGACATTTGCATGAATACCTGATGCTTTCATCACTTTACTGCCTCAAAGCAGCAACATCTTGTTTTATGCTCTTAAACTGAGTTTCAGCCAGCAGAGAGTCCAAAAGTGGATTTACCTAAAAAACTTTTTTCTGGGGTTTCAACCAAAAAGTGTGTCAGGACGCAATTCCTACAAGTTTGATGACATTTGCATGAATAACTGATGCTTTCATCACTTACTGCCTCAAAGCAGCAGCATCTTGTTCTTATGCTCTTAAACTGAGTTTCAGCCGCAGAGAGACCAAAAGTGTATTTTACTAAACAAAACCTTTTTTTCAGGGTTTTCAACCAAAGAAAGTGTCTTAGGACACACTTCTTACAAGTTTGATGACATTTTCATGAATACCTGATGCTTTCATCACTTTACTGCCTCAAAGCAGCAGCATCTTGTTTTTATGCTCTTAAACTGAGTTTCAGCCCGCAGAGTCCAAAAGTGGATTTTCCTAAACAAAAACTTTTTTCTGGGTTTTCAACCAAATAAAGTGTATTAGTTCTCCATTTGTACTGCAGGTTTGATGACATTTGCATGAATACCTGATGCTTTCATCACTTTACTGCCTCAAAGCAGCAACATCTTGTTTTTATGCTCTTAAACTGATTTTCAGCCCGCAGAGAGACCAAACGTGGATTTTCCTAAACAAAACCTTTTTTGTGGGTTTTCAACCAAATAAAGTGTCTTAGGACTCCATTCTTACAAGTTTGATGACATTTGCATGAATACCTGATGCTTTCATCACTTTACTGCCTCAAAGCAGAAACATCTTGTTTTTTATGCATTTTAAACTGATTTTCAGCACGCAGAAAGACCAAGAGGATTTTCCTGAACAAAACCTTTTTTCTGGGTTTTCAACCAAAGAAAGTGTTTTAGGACACAATTCTTACACGTTTGATGACATTTGCATGAATAACTGATGCTCTCATCAGTTTACTGCCTCAAAGCAGCAGCATCTTGTTTTTATGCTCTTAAACTGAGTTTCAGCCCGCAGAGAGTCCAAAAGTGGATTTACCAAAACAAAACCTCTTTTCTGGGGTTTCAACCAAAGAAAGTTTCTTAGGATACAATTCTTACAATTTTGATGACATTTGCATGAATACCTGATGCTCTCATCACTTTACTGCCTCAAAGCAGCAGCATCTTGTTTTTATGCTCTTAAACTGAGTTTCAGCCCGCAGAGAGTCCAAAAGTGGATTTTCCTAAACAAAACGTTTTTTCTGGGTTTTCAACCAAAGAAAGTGTCTTAGGACACCATTCTTACAAGTTTGATGACATTTGCATGAATACCTGATGCTTTTATCACTTTACTGCCTCGAAGCAGCAAGTTCTTGTTTTTATGCTCTTAAACTGATTTCTGGCCTGCAGAGAGACCAAACGTGGATTTTCCTAAACAAAACCTTTTTTCCGGGTTTTAAACAAAAGAAAGTGTCTTAGGACACAATTCTTACAAGTTTGATGACATTTGCAAGAATACCTGATGCTTTTATCACTTTACTGCCTCAAAGCAGCAACATCTTGTTTTTATGCTCTTAAACTGATTTTCAGCCAGCAGAGAGACCAAAAGTGGATTTACCAAAACAAAACCTCTTTTCTGGGGTTTCAACCAAAGAAAGTTTCTTAGGATACAATTCTTACAAGTTTGATGACATTTGCATGAATACCTGATGCTCTCATCACTTTACTGCCTCAAAGCAGCAGCATCTTGTTTTTATGCTCTTAAACTGAGTTTCAGCCCGCAGAGAGTCCAAAAGTGGATTTTCCTAAACAAAACCTTTTTTCTTGGTTTTTAACCAAATAAAGTGTCTTAGGACTCCATTCTTACAAGTTTGATGACATTTGCATGAATACCTGATGCTTTTATCACTTTACTGCCTCAAAGCAGCAACATCTTGTTTTTATGCTCTTAAACTGAATTTCAGCCCGCAGAGAGACCAAACGTGGATTTTCCTAAACAAAACCTTTTTTCTGGGTTTTCAACCAAAGAAAGTGTCTTAGGACACCATTCTTACATTCTTCCAAGTTTGATGACATTTGCATGAATACCTGATGCTTTCATCACTTTACTGCCTCAAAGCAGCAACATCTTCTTTTTATGCTCTTAAACTGATTTTCAGCCTATGCTCTTAAACTGATTTCAGCCCGCAGAGAGACCAAACGTGGATTTTCCTAAACAAAACCTTTTTTCTGGTTTTCAACCAAAGAAAGTGTCTTAGGACACCATTCTTACATCTTCCAAGTTTGATGACATTTCCATGAATACCTGATGCTTTCATCACTTTACTGCCTCAAAGCAGCAACATCTTGTTTTTATGCTCTTAAACTGATTTTCAGCCCGCAGAGAGACCAAAAGTGGATTTACCTAAACAAAACCTTTTTTCTGGGTTTTCAACCAAAGAAAGTGTCTTAGGACACAATTCTTACAAGTTTGATGACATAATTCTTACAAGTTTGATGACATTTGCATGAATACCTGATGCTCTCATCACTTTACTGCCTCAAAGCAGCAGCATCTTGTTTTTATGCTCTTAAACTGAGTTTCAGCCCGCAGAGAGTCCAAAAGTGGATTTTCCTAAACAAAACCTTTTTTCTGGTTTTCAACCAAATAAAGTGTCTTAGGACACCATTCTTACAAGTTTGATGACATTTGCATGACTACCTCATGCTTTCATCACTTTACTGCCTCAAAGCAGCAAGTTCTTGTTTTTATGCTCTTAAACTGATTTTCAGCCTGCAGAGAGACCAAACGTGGATTTTCCTAAACAAAACCTTTTTCTGGTTTAACCAAAGAAAGTGTCTTAGGACACAATTCTTACAAGTTTGATGACATTTGCATGAATACCTGATGCTTTCATCACTTTACTGCCCTCAAAGCAGCAACATCTTGTTTTCTGATTTTCCCAAAAGTCACTTTACTGCCTCAAAGCAGCAACATCTTGTTTTTATGCTCTTAAACTGAATTTCAGCCCGCAGAGACCAAACGTGATTTTCCTAAACAAAACCTTTTTCTGGTTTCAACCAAAGAAAGTGTCTTAGGACACCATTCTTACATTCTTCCAAGTTTGATGACATTTTCATGAATACCTGATGCTTTCATCACTTTACTGCCTCAAAGCAGCAACATCTTCTTTTTATGCTCTTAAACTGAGTTTCAGCCCGCAGAGAGACCAAAAGTGGATTTATTAAAAAAACCTTTTTTCTGGTTTTCAACCAAAGAAAGTGTCTTAGGACACCATTCTTACAAGTTTGATGACATTTGCATGAATACCTGATGCTTTCATCACTTTACTGCCTCAAAGCAGCAACATCTATTTGCATGAATACCTGATGCTTTCATCACTTTACTGCCTCAAGCAGCAGCATCTTGTTTTATGCTCTTAAAGTGATTTCAGCTGCAGAGAGTCAAAAGAAATTTTCCTAAACAAAATCTTTTTTCTGGGTTTAAACCAAATAAAGTGTCTTAGGACACACTCTTACAAGTTTGATGACATTTGCATGAATACCTGATGCTTTCATCACTTCAATGCCTCAAACCAGCAACATCTTGTTTTTATGCTCTTAAACTGAGTTTCAGCCCGCAGAGAGAACAAACGTGGATTTTCCTAAACAAAACCTTTTTTCAGTATTTTCACCAAAGAAAGTGTCTTAGGACAAACTTCTTACAAGTTTGATGACATTTGCATGAATACCTGATGCTCTCATCACTTTACTGCCTCAAAGCAGCAGCATCTTGTTTTTATGCTCTTAAACTGAGTTTCAGCCCGCAGAGAGTCCAAAAGTGGATTTTCCTAAACAAAACCTTTTTTCTGGGTTTTCAACCAAATAAAGTGTCTTAGGACTCCATTCTTACAAGTTTGATGACATTTGCATGAATACCTGATGCTTTTATCACTTTACTGCCTCAAAGCAGCAACATCTTGTTTTTATGCTCTTAAACTGAATTTCAGCCCGCAGAGAGACCAAACGTGGATTTTCCTAAACAAAACCTTTTTTCTGGGTTTTCAACCAAAGAAAGTGTCTTAGGACACCATTCTTACATTCTTCCAAGTTTGATGACATTTCCATGAATACCTGATGCTTTCATCACTTTACTGCCTCGAAGCAGCAACATCTTCTTTTTATGCTCTTAAACTGATTTCTAGCCTGCAGAGAGACCAAATTTGGATTTTCCTAAACAAAACCTTTTTTCCGGGTTTTAAACCAA